>PVIH01007575.1:0-55729 GCA_004025045.1 Sigmodon hispidus
ATCCTTAGATGCAGAAAAAGCCTTTGACAAAATCCAACACTCCTTTATGATTAAAGCCCTGGAGAGATCAGGAATAAAGGGAGAATACCTAAATATAATTAAGGCGATTTACAAGAAGCCGACAGCCAGTATCAAACTTAATGGAGAAAAACTCAAAGCAATCCCACTAAAGTCAGGAACTAGACAAGGATGTCCTCTCCCCTTATCTATTCAATATAGTTCTCGAAGTTTTAGCTAAAGCAATAAGGGAACAAAAAGAGATTAAGGGCATACAAATTGGAAAAGAAGAAGTAAAGCTATCTCTATTTGCAGATGATATGATTGTATACATAAGTGACCCACAAAATTCCTCCAAGGAACTGCTACAGCTGATAAACACCTTCAGCAATGTAGCAGGATACAAGATAAACTCAAAGAAATCAGTAGCCCTTCTATACACTAAAGATAGAAGAGCTGAAAAAGAAATAAGGGAAACATTACCCTTTATATTAGCTACAAATAATATTAAATACCTTGGAGTAACTATAACCAAAGAAGTAACAGACCTATCTGACAAAAATTTTAAATCATTGAAGAAAGAAATTGAAGAGGATATCAGAAAATGGAAAGATCTCCCATGTTCCTGGATTGGTAGGATCAACATAGTAAAAATGGCAATTCTACCAAAGGCAATCTACAGATTCAATGCACTGCCTATCAAAATCCCAACACAATATTTTTTGGACCTTGAAAGAACAATACTCAATTTCATCTGGAATAACAGGAAAGCCAGGATTGCCAAAACAATTTTACTCAACAAAAGAACCTCAGGAGGTATCACCATTCCTGACTTCAAGCTATACTATAGAGCTACAGTAATAAAAACAGCCTGGTACTGGCATAAAAACAGATTTGTGGATCAATGGAACAGAATTGAGGATCCAGACATTAACCCAAAAACCTATGAACACCTGATCTTTGACAAAGAGGCCCAAAACATTCAATGGAAAAAAGATAGTATATTTAACAAATGGTGTTGGCATAGCTGGATGGAAATGTGTAGAAAAATGCAAATAGATCCGAGCCTGTCACCCTGAACAAAACTCAAATCCAAGTGGATCAAAGACCTCAACTTAAACCCAGCCACTTTGATCTTGATAGAAAAGAAAGTGGGAAATACACTTCTACAAATTGGCACAGGCGACCACTTCCTAAATATAACACCAGTGTCACAGGCACTAAGACAAACAATCAAAAGTGGGATCTCCTGAAGCTGGGAAGCTTCTGCAAAGCCAAGGACACTGTCAATAGGACAAAACAACAGCCTACAGAATGGGAAACGATTTTCACCAACCCTACAAGTAATAGAGGACTGATCTCTAAGATATATAAAGAGCTCAAGAATTTAGAGCCCAAAACCTTGAATAACCCTATCAAAAAAATGGGGTAAAGATTTTAAAAGGGAATTTTCAGCAGAGGAACCATGAATGGCTGAAAGGCACCTAAAAAAGTGCTCTTCATCTTTAGCCATCAGAGAAATGCAAATTAAAACAACTTTGAGGTACCACCTAACACCTGTTAGATTGGCTAAGATAAAAGGCACAGATGACAGCTTATGTTGGAGAGGATGTGGAGCAAGGGGAACACTCCTACATTGTTGGTGGGATTGTAAGCTTGTTCAGCCACTTTGGAATGCAATATGGAGGTTTCTCAGAAAATTGAGAATCAATCTCCCCAAGGACCCAGCAATACCACTTCTGAGTGTATACCCTAATGATACACAGTCATACTCCAAAGGCATTAGCTCAACTATGTTCATAGCAGCATTATTTGCAATATCAAGAACCTGGAAACAACCTAGATGTCCCTCAACTGAAGAATGGATTAACAAACTGTGTACATCTACACAATGGAATACTACTCAGCAGTAAGAAAAAATGATATCCTAAAATTCGCAGGCAAATGGATCGATTTGGAGAATATCCTCCTGAGCGAGCTATCACAATCTCAGAGAGATAAGTAGTGGATGTACTCACTAGTGGTCTCTAAACAAACAAACAAGAAAAAAACCAAACATGCCCAAGCGGCAAACCACAACCACTGAACAGCTTGGGATCAGATACACCCTGGACTGACCCTTTGAACTCCATTCCAACTATAGGAATACCAGACTCACTCTTGAGGGAGGGGGGACAAAACTGGATTTGGCCAGGAGTGGAGACTGATCCAAGCATTATTGGGTCAGTGGGACAATAGGACTGTCTGCTCCCTGCCCAGGGAAGGGATGGGCAGTTGCAGAGAAGAAAATTGTCAAGAGGTGGTGGGAGGGGGAAGGGACCTTGAATAAGGAAATACAGGGATGGAAAAAAAATTTTCAGAGGGAAAGCTGAACACATAGTAAATATATGCTAGCAATCTTATTTGCATTACTACCCTTGATAATCCATGATTATGATACTTATCCTCTTCATAGTTATTGTTAACTTTTCCTCATTATAAATTCATGTTACTGTTTTTTTGTTAAATGCAAAATAAAAAAAGAACAAATTATGAAATTCACAAGTTAAAAAAAAAAGAAAAGACTTAGGATGGAAAATAACAGAAAGTATGGTTCTGTTATTCTATATGCACAAGGGTGTTGTGTGGCCTCTTAATGTTAACAACAATAACAAAGTATATGAAGCCACTGTAGGGTATCAGGTGCAGACTTTTACCATGCATCACTTGTCCATGTCCCTGCGGCTAGCTAGAAAAGAAAAAGTCCTAGTGACTTCACCCTAAGTGACATTTTTACTTCTTTATATTCAATATTTGTTGAGCACCTACAAGATGTCAAGGCTTCTGAATTTGTGATACTGTAATAAGTAAGCAGCTATGTCCTTTTCATTCTATTACCATAGACTTTGTACATGCAGTGATACAAGTTCCAATCACTTTTCCAAAATCACTTGATGTTCTATTCCTTTAGCAAACCTGTGTGATCCTGATAACAAATTTGTTGTTGCTATCTTCAAGGCCCTCTGTCTAACCTCAAAAACTACTGTATAGACTATGGTCTATAGTAGCATTAAATATCAAGTCATTTGATAGAAAAGCCAACTGAAATATTTTATCTTCCATGTGACTATACAAAAATATGACTTTATTAAATTGATTTTTAAAGAATGCTTGGTTAGGTAAAATGTGATTTATAAAGTAAAACTTTGATTAGGTTTTATAATTTGTAGTTCACTAATTCTTGTGCATACTTAACCATAACTCACTTAGATAAAAATATGTGTGTGTGCATGTGCATACACACATGCAGGTGTATACACACTCAAGAGTACATGCTTAACATTTCACCTTCTTAAAAAACATGAGCTGCCCTTAATTTTTAAATTATTTTCAAGTATCTTTTAAAGGAGCAGGAAAAAATAGGTAAATCTTTAATGAAAGAATAGCCTTAGTTTCTTCAGACTGAACTGGTGCTCTCAGCAGCATCCTGCTGGTACAAGCTAGGTCTGCCTGTTGGCCTCTTTAGCACACTTAACATACTGGTGTAGTAATCTTGGTTTTTTTAAACCTCTACAGCACTTTTTATTTGCATTCACTCTTAGTGAGCCAGGGAGCCCCAGCCATACTGTTCTGAGGCTGTTTCTTCTTAAACTGTCCCTGGTGAATTGTATGCTGTTTGTTATGTACCTAATCTCTGCTATATCAAATTCTATTAAAGTGATTTACTCCTACAGAATAAACATTTTCTAGTGGCAGAAATAGAAACATTTGTTACAGGATCAACATCACTTGGTTTAAAGATATGTTTACCTATAAGAAATGTTCTCAGAAGTGTGCTGGCAAACACATGGAACCAGTCATGCTTATTTTCAATTTAATTTATTACAATATGCATTTGTGGAGTAACAGTCAGAAACAAGGCACTCTTGGGCTTTTAAGGAATAGTGATATGAACATGCATTATCATTTGCCTCAACACACATTTTATATCCCCTCTGAGATGGTAAGCATTCTTTATCTCAGCTTCTAAATATATACCAATACAGTAACTACCCTAATGTTCCCATTTGTTTTCAAAAGCAGTGTCATTTCAGAAAAAGTCTAGTGATTTCTGTCAAATAAAAGGAGAGAAATGATAGCTACACATTAATAGTCACAAGAGGAAAGGACACGGGTGTCTTGGCAACAGAGACTACCTAATGAAACCTCTCAGGAAGAATTTCAAGACACACAAACAAACTTAATGATTAAACATTATAACAGACAGGAAATGTTCAAGGGAAGTAGCTAGATATTTGTTAACTCTGAAAACAAAATAGTCTGTCGCTGTTGCCTTTGGTTGCTCCCCAGAAGTTGAAGATACACTATTGCTGAAGGCATCTTGCACTTTAGACACAGGACTGTAAGAATTTGAGCTAAAACTGGCCGAAAAGCATCCTCTCTGGGGACTCACAGTGTCAAGAGTCCTGAGGTGCTGCCAAGGAAAGAGAGTGCTCAATAGCTCCACCCAGCGGTAACTCCTATGAACTACAACAATGTGGCTACTGAGGCCATAGAACATACAGAACCCATACTACTGCAACAGCTAAATGAATATAGTTCCAAACTGCAAACTAAAATTTATCTTTAAACACACAGATAAGTGTATTTCTCATACCCCATCAAAAAGCCTTTTTTTCCACAGATAGAGACCCCTACAGAAAGCCATAACTGGTCAAAATGCAGAAAATAACTGACTATGAAGTGCCCAGGCCCAATTGATATATCTATATCTACACCTAATGCTCACTGAAGATAGGGCAGAAAGATTCTAAGTGCCAGAGGACCAGGAAGCCTGCTGAAAGACTGTGTCTTCCAGATATGACAGGGAGGCTTCACTCATGAAATATCAACCGCATGGCTGCTTGAACAAGACCAATATCGGTTGATTAGGATGTGGGAAATCTGACAAATTCCCACTCCTCAATAAGGAGCTTCAGACAATTAGTGACTACTGAGAGAAGGGAAATTAGTTTTCTCCATGGATGAGTCTGTAAATTAGTTATCCAATACCAAGTGGCCAGGCCTAAAATCATATACATTCAAGAAGCATTAAAATGACTCAGCAGGTTTACATTTAGATATTTACTTACATACATATAATAATGCTGATTAAAGACAAAAAGGCCATAAATTTGGGAGGAAGAGGGGGAAATGACAGAAACTGGAGGGAGGGGGGAATGGTGTAATTAAATTTTGATAAAATTTAAAAAACAAATTTAAAAAGATACCCTTTTATAATGGGCAGAATTATTAAATTTTGCTTTTAAAAGTGATGAACTTTCCATGGAGACTCTTCACCATAAGTAATTCTAAGCATACCACAGAGATACTTACACATCACATTCACTGCTACACTATTCACACTATGAAGGAACCAGCATAGATGTCTATCCACAAGTGTCTAAACAAAGGACAAATATATATGACATGAAATTTTATTTGTCTATGAGGAAATTATGACATTCACATATAAATGGATGAAAGTGGATATCATCATGATAAACAAAATGAACCAGAGACAGAGAGAAAATATTGCATGTTTTTTCTCACATTTGGAATGTAGATTTAAGTGTATGTGTGTGGATCTGTGTGCATGTAACATAAAATTAGAAAGAGGATTATGAGAGATAAATAAAAGGTATAAATGTTGATGAAAAGGGAGACTGGAACTTGTGTGTCATGAAAGCAGAAGGTGGGAACTCTGTAGGGGTAAAGGGTCAGTAAGAGAACAGGAGAGGACAGTGGAGACCAGGGGCTATAAATACAACAAAATATAATGGTGGGTATGTCACAATAAAATGCATCTCTTTGTATGTTAAAGAGAGAGAGACTACAAGAGTCAGTGCAAGAATATGTGTTCAGTCGCAGCTACCATCAAAAGATAGTCTTAGGGTACGCATGTTAGTGCCTAGGACCTGTGTGCTCAAAATTATTTTTTATATGGAAAATAAGAGAAGCCTCATTAATCCCAATTTTCTGTGGTATCTTGAGTGAAAGGTCAAACCCAGTGAAAATCTAGGCTAAAACTGATCTTGACCAAAGATTGTATGAGGTGAGAAAACATAATTCCAAAACATGGCTCTATAGCTAACACTTAAAAACTACTTTACCTTCATTGACACCGTTTTCTTTCATTGTGTGTCATCCATCTGCTTTATTTCATACACAAGCATTTTAATCATTCAGGATGTCCACTAAAAAATGGGTGATACCTAATTCCTCTCATCTCTTTTCAAGACTGAAAGCACAATTCTAAGACTAGTGGACCAATCTTACTCTCATCTTTTACAGTATTCTGTTTCAGACCCTAGAAAGATCTCTGAGGGATTCTAGTCACTGTCCTAACTCCCCCCTTACCTTCTACTCCGGAAATTAGAGGACTGATTAATAAGCATCTTTTTGAGATATGCTTATTAAAACGACTCACTGCTGGTAACAATGAGTTAATGGTAATTATAGCTATTGTTAGCTTCGCTATCAAACCAGTTCTCAAATGAAGGCAACTGAGGCTGTATCCTGGAGGATGATTAAATGATCATTTTATGGTAGCACACTGCTCCCCTCTAGCAGTGACAAAATCTTTCAGCACCAGAACTGATACAATGGTCAACCAGATCATACTCAGACCAACACTGCTTAACTATGCATATCTCCAGCCCTTTCCTCTAAACTTAAAGCTTATGTTAGTGTCCTCAAGACATGCTTGAGGGTCACTGAATCTCTTATCTTTTCTTCACAATGTTTTTATAATTACAATTTTCTAGGTCTGTAGAAACAAACCATCCAAACCATCAAAACAAAAGAAAGAACTGCCCACAATCCTGATACAATCCAGAGCCAATGGTTAAGACCTAGAAAGGTCACTCTGAAATGTTCTTTTTTAATAAAGATCTTTTGCTGTGGGATATTGCTCTTGTACACTGTAAAGATTTCTCACTTGAATTGGTTTAATAAAATGCTGATTGGCCAGTAGAAGCAGTAAGTTGAGGTGAGGCACGCTAACTAGGAGAATTCTGGGAAAAGGCAGAGCAGCAGACACCAGCCAGACACAGCAGAAGGAAGATGAGAATGCTGCTGTGAGCAATGCCATGTGGCTAAACATAGATAAGAATGAGTTAATTTAAACATAAGAACTAGTTAGTAATAAGCCTGAACTACTGCCCCAGCAGTTAATACAATATTAAGCTTCAGAGTGAATTATTTTATAAGTGGCTGTGAGACTGGGGGTAAAAGAGATTCATCCAGACTGCAGGCCTGGGTGGGACTAAGAAACTTCTAACTATAGTTCTCAGTGGCAGATAACTTTCCATATAATCAGAATGAAGAAATGTCCCACAGGGACTCCAAGAAGAATTTGGCCAATGGTTCTTACTAAGTTCCTACTACTCACCAGGTTTCCCATTGAAAAAATGGTCTTACCAACTCCCCACTAACGGCCAGCTTTACCACTGAATAATTGCCATTACTAAGTCCACTAATCACAGCTTTACTGCTGCTGGAAGGATCAGCCTTCAGCAGCTCAGGAATTAAGGGGAAGCCATGGAGTTGGTGAACTAATCAGTCAATTTGACGTGTGTATCTGGGAGAGTAATTTCCTCACCCAGTTCTTTTACTAGCAGACTGCATTTTTGTGGTTTCAAAGAAAAGATCAATAACTTTATTATTTATCCTAAAATGTAATTCTACAAAAAAATTCTTAAAAGAATTACAAATCTAAACTTTTATATATGAAAAACCATCAGTCAGCTACTTTAAATCCTCAGGGTACATATTCATTAATCAACAGTTTTTTGTTTTGTTTTGTTTTGTTTTTTATCAGTAAGGAGAGGGCAGAAATGTGTACCAGGAATTAGTCATTATCTTTGATCACCAACCCATCCTAGCAAGAAAGGCATATCAGCTAATAATAATTAAACTATCTTTGGTTTTTGGTTTTTTGGTTTTAAATTTTACCTCAGTGAGTCCCTCACTCAACTTTCTAACCTTTAAATTGTTTCCCAAGATTTTCTATCTAAAATATATCTTAACTTATCATTAAGTCATTATTTAAAGTTTTGTTTTAGCTATGACATACACACCAAAACCCAGGAACACAACATGAAGATTAATAAAAAACTTGAGCTAGCCTGGCGTCTGGGACACAATTGTTTTTGTTAATCTTTAACCTAAGCACAGTCTATATGGATCCTCAAGAGAAATTTCTAAGTCTTGGCTGTGTGACGCTTCCTCATTCTTATTTTCTATCCTCTGCATCCCCTGCTTTATTAGAGATGGGGTTAGCACCATATCCAGCCTTTTACCTATATTAATTTTCCTACTAAACTAACCTTTATAACAATCCCTTACTATATTTATTAAAAACATTCAATCACCAAAATTCTATTTGAACTAACATTACTACTGTATAAAATCATTGTTTTAGTTAAACAGTACTGCTTAGGAGGAAATTATCTTCATAATAATCCACAGGCAAAAATGACCAGTGGAATGGAATATTTCTGTGAGATAAATATACCATTGAACAAGAGGCCCCACCAATTACCAGCTTTATCACTGAACCATGGTACAATAAACAGCTTTACTATGTCTCTACCATTAGACCATTAGACCACTCTCTTTTGTTCTTTGCTCACAACTCTACATATTTCTCTCACATTTTTCTAGGTCTTTGGTCTTCATTTATGTGGAGTGCTAAACATATCTATTGCCATTTTCCCTGTCACATGAAATGGACTTGTATGTTTTTCTCTAGCTAATACTCTAATTTTTCTTGAAGCTATAAGCTATGACATTTCAATAGATGAAGAAAGACATTACAACTAAAATTTTTAAACTTAGAATAGAAATTTCCTTGTGGCAATTATTACAAATACATTAAAAGTAAAGATTGTTTGCATGTGTCAGTTTGGGATACATTCTGGGTTGGTGACTGCTACTTGCTGCTCCTAAGAATAATGATAATGACAATAGTGGTGATGACAACTAGATGGATGCCTTGCTATGTGCTGTAAAATGATAACTATCTCTGCATATAAAAGATCCCACTCTGTCCTGGCCAGGTAGAGACACTGCAACCATGTTGATGACCCTTTGCTTTCCTCACCAATTTGGTGGCAAAATCAGGGAATTCACCACTGGCTATAGGTGATAAACTTTCCTATTTATGATCACTGAGCTGTTCATGTCCCTATGTTTGCCATGCAGAGTAGATACGAATATTCAGTATGGACCAATCCCTGCACTGAAGTCACACGTATTTGTACCCCAGAAACTGTGCTGGGTGATGTTCAGCATGCACACCACAGCACATGGTACTTCAAGATTTGCAAACCTGTGCATGTTAATGATATGAAGAGACACCAGATCCCTGATACTCCTCCTGTGGACTAGCTGAGCATTTGATGACATCATACTTAACAGTCCAAGCCTTTACTGTAATGTTATTTGATTTTTTTTATCCCAATTAGCCTACGTATCTTTTTAAAGATTATGAGCAAGACACTTCATCTCTTTAACTTAGCATCTTCTGTGAAATGATAGTGGGAGTAATTTCATTGTATATTGTAAGCTAATTAGGACTATCAATTAAATGTGAATGTGAGCACAAACTTTTTGTATTGCTAGGATTACAGGCGCACATCCCAATCTGCAGTAAAGACAGGAACCTGGAGGACTGGGGAGTTCACAGCCCTCTCTCTTACTATCCCCATGAGTTCATGCATGGTCCCTGATTAGCAGAGTGTCTGGCTGGGAAGAAGGAAGGAGAGCTTCTGAGTTGATAGTTATTCATGGTTTGCCGCTCGACTACATCCGAAATCAACTCAAAACCCAAAATGGAGAGCACATCTGTGAGGGATTTTTGCTTAACTTGAAGTAGGGAGATCTACTTCTAATCCAGATCTTTGAGGCAGAAAGATACACCTTTAATGCTGATCTTTTGAGCTGGGAAAGCACACCTCTAATCTGGGCTGTGCCTTTTGCTAGAGGCCTATATAAGGACATAGAGGAAAAAGGAAGCCTTTACTTCTGTCTCTTGCTCTCACGTGCAAGAATTAATAAATCCATTCCATCCCTGTCATTAGGGTCTGCTTCTTCAGGATTCTATTGTATACCTCATGCTGAGACCTGCTGAGACATCCAGTCTCAAGGACTGAACAAGCACTGAATTCTTGAACTTTCCATTCATAACCAGCCACTGTTAGGATTAAATGGACCACAGCCTGTAAGCCATTCTAATAAATATGTCCACATATATAGAGAGATTCATTCTATAAGTTCTATTACTCATCTAAACTGTTTCAGGTAAGAACAGAGATAAGAAACTTTAAATTAAATAAAAATTAAATTTGTGCTGAGAGTGCTGGTGTATACCTCTAATATGAGCACTCAAGAGTTGAAGACATGCAGATTTCTTTATGATTGAGGTCAGCCTGGTGTATGTAGTAAGTTTCATGCTAGGCAGGGTTACACTATGGGGCTCTATCTCAAATGTTAAAAAACCTTTTATGCTCCTCACCTAAGGAAAATTATTTATTTATATTTTCTTCAATCACAATTTTAAGGCTCAAGATCAGTAAAGTTTCCCTTTCATTTAGAATTTAACACTACTTGCTCACAAGGTATAGGGTTCCCAGGGGTGGAGATCCAGGCACGCAGAGGAAGAAGGAGACAGTAATCTGTGACTTTTTAGAGGCTGGGTTTGTGAAATAGTCTTCAGACCAGCAATAGTAGCAAGGTTAGAGAACCCATTAATATGTAGGCATTCATCTAGGTGGAGTGACTATACTTGCCTGGAAGCCTGAAATGCAGGAGTCTCAGGCAAAGAGACAGGGTCATAAGCTCAAGGCTAGCCTAAATAGAAAGGGTAGGAAAGTGGAGGAACGGAGAAGAGAGGTATAGCGCAAAGTGGGAAGAAATAGAGACCTCATCTTCTAACCAGAGTCTTGGCATCACAGTCTACTTTAAACGCAACACAATTAATTCCCAATGCTCTGTATGTGCACGATATTTCAAAAATGTACTGTGGAGTCTTTGTCTAAGTACATCAGGCCCATAACTACCCTCCCTACTCATTGAAACACCAGACAAAGAGAATAAGCCACATATAATATCCAATTTCCAAAGTATTCATAGATAAAACATAAAATCAATGAACTCAGAAAGAACTGTCCACATAGCTAGTATACATAAATACCCTAAACATTTGTTGGAAAAAAATAAGAGAGAAGCTTACTGTTCCATTACAGTGCCCATCCTTAATCCTCAGATACATCCGTGCATGTTTCACGCTTTCAAACATGCAAATTCCAGAACTGACTCTGTGCACTCTCCAGTGGGATTGTTCTGATTGGTTCCCTGCTCCAGTGCAGGTACCACTGGGCTGTAGACACAGGGCCTGGCACAAGCTTGTGGCTAAAATAACCACAGCACTGTTGAGGAATACGCCCTTCAGGGAAAGAAACAGAGAAGCAGTGAGTATGAGGATCTCATTCTGCTAGGAGGAGAAGGCTGCAGAGGAGGGTGTGCAGCAACGAGGCTCTTTTCAGCAGCTGACAAAGGGAAATAAACAAACAAAAACTGCAGTAACAGAAAATCAGAACTTGAAGGTGGATTGTTCTATGATTAGTTATTGGGAAGGTAAGTTCCAGATGCTATAGCCACTTTGAAAAGTAAGATACAAATGTAAATATTTCTCTTATAAAATTTTAATTGCTATTAGCAAATAATTTTGGTATTCATACAAAGCAATATTTACAAAAACATGCTGGATACCTGGATTATATAAAGCATTGCACAGCTATTAGTTAATAGATGAGTTTAGGAAACAGTGAAAAAATAGAGCAAAAACAACTAAAGGGTACTTAAACAAATAAAACTAAAGTGTACTTAATTAATCCTTGTAATCTTAAGAAGAATGTATAAAAAACATACTAACATCACAAAAAATTAGCTAATAAATACACAAGACCAGCCATGTGCATCTCTAAAGTGTAGAATCCCCAAATCACACTATATGAATATTAGGAACAAAGAAAGCAAAAGTGGTCCACACTAGTAATTGAAAAAAACCTACATGTTTATTCTAGAAAACTGTCAGGGAAATACTATTTCAGACACATACACACACCTGAAGTTAATGCTGAAGGGAACACGGTAATAATGATGTTAACATTACCCCAAAAGGCCTAGATTTGGCCTGTTTCTGTCCTGCAATCTCTCAGCCCTGGAGCATCATACCACAGAAAAGTGTCTGACTGTATATGGAGGTCATGTGCCATCCAGAAAGAGACAGTGTGAATTGGAGTGGGCATCTGTGTGCCATACCTTGCCAATTGACCTACTGAGAACATGGAGACTAAGATCAGCCACACAGACTCCTTCAGTTGTGGAGTGTGGACACCATTGCTCAAGTGAAGGATCACTTCACCTGGTTAGCAAAGTCTCCATGTATTTTTGCAAGCTAGCACTGAGAAATTACCCCTGCTGAAAGACAAGGACCAATTCTGTGTTTACTGCTTTTTGGAGGTTCTGCTCTGTAAACCTCATAGATTTAATCTGTATCTTTCTTTTTCAGTGATAAACTGGAACTGTGAGCATGAGAGCTTCCATGGTTACGGGAGCCATTCCAGAGAATTATGAAGCCTGGATAGTGAGCCCAGGACCCAAACTGCAGTGAGGATAGATGGGAACAGGTGCTGTATACTGACTGCTTCCTCTAACAGCACACCTGCCTGAGCTTCCACAGGAGTAAAAGCTGACACATTGCCAGAAGAAAATCTTCTGCCTTAAAATTTTGTATCTTAAATCTTAAATTCAATTTCTAGTTTTCAAAGCTAAGAAAATGATAAAAGATGCAGTGAACGCATGTGTCAAACTATGTGGCATATACTATCATATGCTCAAGGAGTAAACTAGAAAGGATCACGTGTATAAGACATTAAAATACATATATACATAGTAAAAATCCTTGTTTCAATGCTATTAAACAAAATGAGAGAATTATTTTCTTTTGAGTAAAATAATGTGAAGAAGTAATTATATAGAATAATGATAAAATATTTGAAAAGAAGGCTTGGGTTGGATAAAATATTTGAAAGGAAGGCTTGGGTTGGAATCATGACCCACCCATTACTAATTATGCTATAAGAGCCAAAATTCTCAGTATTCCTAAAGGTCTTTTTCTTTACCATTCAAATATTGGTGGCTTTATTAAAATAAGTATTGTATATGATAACACAAATAAGCAGTACTATAAATTACATCTAGTATATTACAATGGTATTTTATTATATTAGGATAATTATATATAGAAGGATATATACATATTGTGTCAGGATAATTTTAAAGTAAATTTATAAATGCATGTTATAAAAAAAGATCTAATGTTAGCAAGCATTAGATCAGAAGCACGTATATCTAACAATCAAGGAGTACAGATTCTAATGATTGGGAAAGTTCAATACAAGAATTGCTAAGGTTCCATTAGGAATTCGTATTTGCAGTTTAGCCTCCAACTCCAATTAGGTACAGGATGTCACTTCCATTATAGTCTCACTGCTGCTAAAAATGTGCTTTTCAGTCATTAAGTAGAATGTAAAGCAATCAGTGCCCCCTAGTGGAAGAGATTTGATTAAGGCAGTCGACTCCAAACATTTCAATAGGGCAGAAGAAAGCTGGGGCTGGATCTATAAACCCTGGTGATTTCTGTCGAGTTTACCTTAACAAAAACCAAGAATTCCTTTGAAATCTGTGCATAGCCTGAAGATGACTGATCAGCTGTTTTGCCATGGCAATCAACAACCAGGGTGTGACCAGGACACAGCACTGACTCAAGAAGTGCACAGCGATTGGGCTGATAAAGCACCCGCAACTCAGTGAGGGCTCCTCCGCTAGCCTAAAACACAACGACAGAAACCAAGCGTGAAATAGCAGGAAAGATAGCTGAGTTTAAACTTGACATCAGTGCATATGCTATACAAACCCTGAGTCAAGCATGTCAGCTCACACCTTCGTCACTCACACTTTCATTACCCAGTCTTACTGGTAGTGACTTGTTCTAAGGACATTCTTAGAAACAAGAACCCTCGAAAGACTATTGCACACAAATCACCATGGTGTTAGGATGATATTATGAGACTTACTCATCATTCAATTATTTGAATTCTTGTAACATAAGATCCTTGGGACTAAAAAGTGAAATTAGCAATTTTGTCTCATTCCTATATTTTGCTTCTAAACTGCATAACAACATTAAGACAAGACATTCCTTTTTCTGGGCATGTATGAGGACCTATTCCATGCCCATTCTATGCCCCAGGGAGGAAGCAAGGCTCACTGATAACTCCTACCAATCCAGCCAAGGGTGGCAGATTCTCACAGAGCTATTGACCTTTAAGGAACCATTCAAGGTTTCATGAGAACTTCAAAGTGGGCAGAGAGGATAAAACCAGAAAGCCAGAGGCTCCAAGCCAGTAAGACCTTCTGTGAAACAGATAAGTTCTGACAGAAGCTGACAGAATTCCCTACCAGCTGATTGCATCCTAGTGGATAAGGGCTTAGGCTTCATTCAATTTTAGAAAAATGTAATGCAATGCTTTTGTTGATTCTTTTTTTAGAAAAATGTAATGAGGTTATGTTTTAGTTCTTTTTTCTTTTGTTTCTTTTGTTCTGTGGAGTTGTGCATGCGTATATGTGTAAGTGCTGGAGGACAGGGGCTTCATAGAAACTACCACATACCCAGCCTTCTCATCTCTACATTGACCTGAGTGAGTCCATATCCACCATGTTCGTATTTACTAAGCATTCACTAAGGTCTAACTTTTTCATGTGCTATGGCACACAATACAGGGTATCTTCCTAAGTACAAAGCAGAAATTACTTCATAAAGAAGGATAAATTGATTAATCACTTAGCCTGAATTGCAGGCCTGCAAATGATATTATAAGTTATTTAATGATATTATCCTTAAGTTAAATGTGGGTTCAAATCACTATGTATCATTATATGAGGCAAAGTGCCAGCTTCCACTTACTACACCACAACCTTAGGAATCTCAGTCCTATGTTTTATACCAACTTCGGTTAAATTGTATAAAGTGAATTCTCTCATCAGGTAGATTAACAGATTAAACATCATAACACATATTAGGACCTAACACATTGTTAACCAATTATCCTATGTTGTATCATTTTACAAGAAATGCTGTACTTGCCCTTTAAAGATAGAACCTATATTTAAAGACAGTTTTCAAACCTAGACTAAACCACACAAAACAGAACTGGAAAATTTGGTGGGGGGATTGTTTTTTGTTTGTTTGTTTGTTTGTTTGTTTGTTTCTAACAGTATGATTCCTAAACTATTTAGAATTCAGGTAATCTTTTGAAAATGCATTAAAAATTTTAATGTTATCAGTCTATTTCAATTGCCAAAACTTAGAGCCACTTATGCCTCAGATTTTTAAAACTTTACAAAACAAAATAGCATTTTAAGTTCTCTGACCCCAATATAGAAAATTAAAAAAAACAAGGCAAAGAAAAGGGGTATTTTGATGGTCTTATGAAGTTAACTTATATAAAATATGTAACACATGATTCATAATGAAGAGGAAATTTGCTACTAGCCTGAATGGTGGAACATATCTGTCATCACACACTCAAGATGGTAAGGCAGAAGCCTGGGTTACATAAGTGTGATCTGTATTTCAAAAGGTCACTACTACTCACCATTCCAGTGACAACGCCATTGTCAAGAGCAAGGGATAGATGCCTCATCGCATGGCTTTGGAAAATGCATATATTCCCTTTATTGAAAATCACATCAAAGAGACCTATAAAATATTCTTAATTATTTAACAAGCAGCACATTCTTTAAAAGCTCCTCACCCTCCTATTATACATTGAAATCTTATAATAGCATATTTTAAATATTTCAGTTAAGTGTTGATTACTAGTAAAAAGGTAAAGTACCTCCCATAATGTATATGAAAATTCAAAGCCAGTAGTCGAGGGTATTTGTCACATAGTTTAGCAATTTAAAAACTCCTGGTCAAAAAATAATTAAAGATATGTAATAAAACAGATTCAGGTGAGAAAAAGCCTCCAAACAGGTTACAATGTATATAAAAATGTATGTAGACTTGAAAAAGAAAGGAAAGGATATATAGACAGCTATATAAAGAAATAATTTTTACAAATAAAGACTTTAAGAAGAGTAAAAATAACATAAAAATAGCCATGTGAAGATGGAAAATATACAGTCTCAATTATGTATACTATTGTGTTTTCTTTTAATTTTTTAACTGTTAATGAGCTAACTGGAGAAAGACATTGGATTGTAGAGGCTACTAAGTTAAGGCAAAATATATTTTAAAGATATCTGGACTTTAAAATTTGAGTCTGAGGATATGTTGCTTGAGAAAAGAGGTCTGCTTTTGTTTCCACATTAGATAAGAACCTCTGGAATGCTTCCAAGCTAGTATGATTTTTTTTTTGAAGAAGAAGACACCCCTGAAAAATCTCTAACGGAAAGAGATGGCCCAGATGATCTAACATCCACATCAGCTTCAAGACTTTTGACTAAGATGATCCAGCCTAGGGTCTCTCAAAGATTGCCAGTGCCCCCAATCAGCAGGAAGTAGTCTAGAAAACTACTCCCCCAAAAGTAGATTATAAATATTTATCTCTGCTTAGTGGATTTGGTTATTGGTCATAGTCAAACTCTTTTTAAAGAATAAAAATGCATATAGATATGATAGAATAGAAAGGTAGATTATTGAATCTACTTTTAAAAAAGCAACTACTTGTTTTAAATACTTTGTATTGATATGGATTTGGGTTTATTGATACAAGTTTAAGGTTAATTTTGTTATACTGTGTGTTCATTTTTACCCTTGTTTAAGGTATTATATTTATGCAATTCATTTAAAATTGTAATATATAATTAAGAAATAGATTAATAATTTGTCATCTATGATGATCAAACTTAAAGTCATGTTAGGTATTTTAGATATATAAAGATGTATTTCAATTAGATAGGTAATCTTCAAAACTTGCAAAGACATAGAGAATATAGTATTTAAAATGTTTTAAGAACTAAGACTTTTCTGGACAGTGAAACAAGTCTGCTCCTGGCAGCATCAATCTACTTCAAGAAGATAATGGGCATCGAAGAAATGCCATAGCTTTCTTTGTGGCAGGGGTTGTCACTGGGCAAGAAATTGTTCCTGCCTTGACTGTTTGGTAGTATACTGTATAAAGTGGACATATAGGACTCATAGGAAACTGACCACTGAGTTTTGCCAAAATAGTCCTTCAGGTTTCTGATTTGCAGGACAAACTGCCAGACATTATACAGGACACAGGGAAAAGTGACTGATGAACTTTCCCAAAGTGGGTGGAACAGTCTTTTAAATTTTCTGCTTCACTAAAAAGTCTGTCAAAGACTCTAGGCCTGTAGACTGAAGATGGATTTCCCAACATTGCACAGAAACTTTGGGTAACTGTCCAGGCAGTCAGATGTCTCTGTCATTTCTAGGATGTTGGAAGTTGCTTACAGTATATTCCTGTTTACTCAGATAATATTATATCCTTCTATGGTCTTTGATGGAGTTGAAGACTAGATAGTTACAATTATTGTTTTCCTTTGTTATGATAAAAGGTAAATTAGGTATAAAACTTTAGCATCACAAAATAGGATAGATGGTAAAATATTTTCCTTAATTTTTCTGAATACAAATAGATTAGATATTGTGGCTTTAATTTTTGCTTAATTACTGTTTTGCTATATGTAATTTTACTATGTTAAAATGAAAACCTTCCTTTTTGATTAAACAGAAAACAGAAAGTGATGTGGGATCTATAGGTTGTAAATATACTTTATTACCATTTGATAATAAAGAAGCTATTTTGGCTTATGGCAAGGCATCTTAGAGGCAAAAAGGAAATCCAAGCAGAAATAAAGAAGAATGGAATCAAAGAGATGCTACAGGCTCCCACCCAGAAAGCAATATGAACACAGGTAAAGCCACATGGTAATACATAGATAAGGAGATGAGAAGAGAGAGCGACTGTGAGGAGCAGGAGGGGAAAGTGAGTTTGAACAAGGGAATACATAAATAAGAAATAAGACTTTATTCAAAAATAAATAAAAAATCAAACAAAAGAAATAGGTTAAGTTATGAGCTAGTTAGTAGAGCCTGAGCATGGGTCAAACAGCCTGTAATTACTATACAAAAAAATTTTAAATATATGGTTCATACACTGATTTGATGATCTGTAATGTATTTGGATAAAATAATTTTTAAAATAGACGTTTCTTGAGCCATGATTCTTTTATTTCATAATAAGTGTGCGAAATTTATTTCTGAGTCTTTATATATAGATATATGTATTTGTGTTATACCTTATATAGGTACACATAGATAATATAAAGTACATAGATTAAAACACATAATATGGTATCTAAAGAATTATTTCATTGTACAAAATTTGTTTTTGTAAATTGAGTCCACCTTTCCTCTCTACCCTACAGACATATCTCATTTAACATTAAAACATCAAGAAGAGGTCTTGAGTTCAGTCCCTGTCAACCACAACTACCTGTAATGAGATCTGGCGCCCTTTTCTGGAGCACAGGGATACAAGCAGAGAGAACGCTGTATATTAATAAATAAATCTTTAGGAAAAAAAAGTGAAGCAACCTTGAACAAATCACTTAGAGTCTCGATTTTTCCCATCAGTAACCTCTGAACAGTAGTTCCCAAAGGAATAATGTTCAGAGGAACTGCTAATTGAGCAAACAAATAAGCTGACAAATTTTTACTTTAATTCAATTTCCCATTTGACTTAATGATTCCATGAATTCCAAACTATATATCCTTAAAGGTATGTTATATTTTATTGTTTTTGAAACATCATAATTATTTTATTTTGCCTTTAAAATAAGGTATTTTTAATTTTATGTGAATGGGTGTTTTGCCTGCATCTATGTATGTGCATTATGGACTTTCTTTATGCCTGTACAAAGGAGAACTTCAGATCCTCTGCAACAAAAAAAACTTCTTATAACAATTAGATAAAAGGTTATTTTCTTATTAATTAGTTAGCATCCAGAGTTTCTGTATATTTTTGATATTCTTTATCAGATACATCAGTTTTTAAGTACATATCGCATTTTTTAGGTTGTTTCTTTATTGGCTATTTCATTTGCTATGCAGGAACTTTTTATTTAGATATACTATCATTTGTCTGTTTGGAAATTTGTTGCCTTCGCTTTTGAAAAAGTCCCACCCAATGAAATCTTTGATCAGACAAATCTCATATAGCTTTTCGAGAACATGTTGATTAATTTTGTGCTTTTATAAAATTTTTTGTTGAGTTATAATTTCATATCATGATGGTAAAAAATATTCTTGTTATGATTTTTACATTGTTCATCAAGATATATTTTGTGGCCAAATATATTACCTTCTATAAAGTATGTGAAGACAAAAAAATGTGTATCTCCAACTATGAGACAGCATGTAAATATGTTAGTCCTATTTGGAATAGAATGTAGCTTAAATCTGGCGGGTTTGTTAAATTTTTTTCTAGAGAATCAGAACACTGTGTATTAGTTATTACTGATACATTACAATCACTGTCGTCTTCAGAACTATCTGCTTTATATATTTGAATCCCCTTGTGTAAACATATACAATTATGTCTCATTTAATGATGAGAATAGTCTGCTAATGTGACATTATATAATGTCATCATTGTACAGAGACAATATATTTATACAGGAATAGATAGCATATGTACCAGGAGGGATACTGAATGTGGATGTATAATATATATTATATTAATAAACTGTCAGGTGTCATTTGTGCCTGTTGAAAGTGGACTCAGGAACCAGAGTAGGCTCTGTCTTGTCACACTCAAGCATATTTATGTCGTATCTTCTGGGACTGTGTCCTGGAGAAGCCCGGCTGCAACAGAGATGAAAGAGAGCAGCAAAGAGCAGAAGGGTACCAAAAACACCATGCCTGCAGAACAACTAGCAGGAAACACAACAGTGATCACTGCTTTTCATCCTGTGATAAAAGGCTCAGTGGGAACAAGAAGTCAGCATCTCATTTGAGAAAAGGGTGCTCTACCAGACATCCTCAGGGCCACCCCAGCCATTTCTTCTGGATCTTGTAAGTGCTTGATTCAGTGATCTTTTCCTATTTGTCTTCACTTTTTTCTCTTGTTGGGAAACCCACTGAGAGGAAAACACTATCCCACTTGAAACTCTTAACTGGAATACTCCCAGGGCTTTTCCAGTCATTTCTGCTGCACATTGTAAGCATCTGATCTGATGATGTTTATCCACCTGCTGCTTGCTACTTGGTCCTTTTCTTGCTGTCTTTATCAGGCTACTTCATTCATTCTACTAGATGTTGTAATGTGCCTGGTTTCTGATTGCTTTCTGTCTGTCTGTCACTTGCTGCTTGTTCTTCCTTTACTTGCTTATGTGTTTAATAGACTCATTCGAAACCAAAGTCCTGTCATAGTGCATTCTCAAACATTTGGCAAGAGCAAAAGATTTTTGGATACAAAATAATAAAGTAATTCCACAAATTAAACAAATGTGTAATGAATCAAAAGAGTTTTTGACACTGCCCACCCATGTTGCTTCATATGACTTCACTGTAGCTTCAGTTGTGAAAACACAATGGGCTCCCTTTTCACACAAAACAATCACTTTACCATATCTGTCTGTCTGCTCTCCAATAGCATCAACCACGCCATCTGGGTGCAGACGGACAAACCCTCCAGTAAGTTTGCTGTAGAACTGAAGAGTATTTCCTTTCATGAACTTCCAGCTCTCAGCAGCCCACTAAAATATAAACAAAGTAGAGACCACCTGAGAAGACATGAAGAGAAAAAACTACTCATCAATAGTCTTTAGCAAAAATAGGGTACTGTTTTCTGTTTAACACATCAAACAGCTATCTAAAATTATTTGTACTGAAATATTTGAAATAAAGCTTACTGTTTCTTTTCTTTTAAGTTCTAGCTTCTTCCCTGTAAATATAAAAAGTTGATGACTTTCCAGAGTATTGTGCTTTCTTTAGTCATCATAAAACATGATTTTCCATATGTATTAGTTTGTTTTTATGACACTCACTCACAGAGAAGATAGTGTTATCCCTAGCATACATTTCTCTGACAATTTTACCATCATCTTCTCCTTCATCCAGCCATCTGTGGAGAAAAAAAAATGGGTCAGTTATTTTTAAGCTTTTCATTTACCCAATCCATTCACACTATCTTTTCAGATAAGTCAGAAATAATGGAAGGCAGGAGTGAGGGAAAAGGCATGGGCACCGAGTTAATGAAGGACACCGACTACAGATGGAGAAGAAAATCCTTAAATGACAATAAGAGTGAGAGAGGAGGAACAACCACCAGCAGCAAATGTTTTCTTGGGTCTACAGGTGAGTCAGTGAGTTTTACTGCTAACTCCAATGCCATAGATTCTACAGCCATCGAAGTGGTAACTTCATCCTGTTCTTTGGCTACCAGCTACAGTTCAAGCTCCAGTCAATGATTTAGACAATGACTACTAATGGTTCTGTAAGAAAGGGGGAAGAAGCGTGCTAAAAGAAACAGTAAATCTGTCACTGCTGCTAGAGAAATGAGTTAGCAGTCAAGGCCCATTAGCAATGGGCCAGCGATTTCATAAAGGTTACAATTAACATTTATTATACAAATTGATTATTTTTGAAGATATGTTGGAACCGCACCAAAGAGATCACATTTTCACATCTCCTAGTCCTACTTTCCTACCAATAAACAAAGGAAACATCATGCTTTAAGCTTTATCAAACTTTTCCAAAGTATTCAGTTTTAGTCACAAGACATGAGTCTACATAAAATTGATAATATTTTCCCTAGAAGAAGAGGCCCTAAATATTGAAGATGTCAGACTTGATCAAAGGAGCTGCACTTTGCAGTGAATGGTGGTAAATTCAGAGACTTGTATCTGGTAAAGGTACTGAGAGCAAGGAATTGTTGAGTGTTCATCCTTAAATAGAGCACACATATTACCTCTTCCAAGGCTCACAAAACAATATGGAAGAGTGGATTGAAAGAAAGTAAGAACTAGATGATAGGGAGGGATATGAAGATATAATAGATATGACATGGCTGAGACTCTCCTGACCTCACAGCTGCTGCAGTTACCTGCACAAAACTGAGTCTGTAAGAATGCACCCATGCCCACAGGAAGCAATGGCAACTGATGTGTGTCTGCCAGTGCAAAGTCATTGTAAATAGCTCTACATACTTGTGAAGGTGTACTTGGTTGAAACTAGTGGAGCACAAAGCAAAAACAAATATAACCAAAATAATTCCTCGTGAAAATAGGATGGCAACTCATGGGAGGGGAGTTGAGGTTGGTGGGATTGAAAAAAAAAAACAATAAAAAGGTGGCAAGATGACTAGAATAATGTATTATATATGAACAAAAACTGTAAAAAATAAATTAATAAAAAGGAGTGATTGATAAGCTATCTAGTTCTTACCAATATGTGAACTTAGAGCTATTTAATATGAACTGACTTGTCAATGTAAACATACCTGTGGCAGAAGAAGGAATACTCTTTGTTGGTGGTGGGATCCCTGACCACAACATCCTCCAGAAACCAGCCATTTCCTACAAACAGATTTAGGAAGGTATGTAGAAAATGTGGATATTGCATGTTTTAGGTAACAGGTCTCAATTCTAAGTAAATTCTTTACAACATAAATCTCTACTACTTCCTAAAAGCTATTTGTAACAAGGATAATGATAAACATTTAACATAGTTAAACAAAAGTACAATGTTTTAAAATTTTTTATGACATGTATTTCAATATGATTTTCCAAATAATATGACAGAAGTATTCCTTTGATTTCAAAAATTATATTTACAATCCTAGAACTAACATCTTCAAGCATATATATTTTATGAATTAGGAATACTTTGTATTTCCATAAAATACCAAGGTTTTCCAAATATTATGTAAGTCTATATAAACAAAATATACATTTTTAGATGTGCTAAAAATAAAGTTACTCATAGTGTATCTAAGAACTCAGACAAGTAAAGATTAGTATATATAAAAGCTATACTCAGTGACTACTGGAGACCCACAGGCCCCTGGCCCACAACCAACTAAGAGGTGAGTGCCACCCTTACTCCCAGACAAAGCTGAGACTGTAGTCCCTGAAGCACAGCCTTAGGACACAGCCCCTGAGACCCCACCCACACTCAGATATACCCTAAACCAAAGCCAATAGAGAGATCCCTTGTAAGCCCAACCCCCAGCAAAACCCAGCCAGAGGTACAACCTATAGCCAAACCCCACCCCAACCACAAAGCACATCGTCACATGGCAATCCCAGCCACCTCAGCGACAACTGAAGCCCACAGACCCCCTGGCCCACTACTGACTAGAGCCAACTAAGGACTGACTAAGAGTGAACTGAAGAAGCAATTGGAAGATGCCAGTGAAAGAACACATATAACAACATAAAGAATAAGAAGGCATCACCAGAAAAAGTTCGTGGTTCTACAATATCAAGACCTGAGCATTGCAATGAAGAGAAAACAGAAGGAGAAACAAAACCACATGATCATCTCATTAGACACTGAAAAATCCTCAGACAAAATCCAACATTCCTTTATGATGAATGTCTTGGAGAGATCAGGATTACAGGGAAATTACCTAAATATAATAAAGGCAAGCTCACAGCCAATATCAAACTAAATGGAGAGAAAATAAAAGCAATCTCACTAAAATCAGGAACAAAACAAGGCTGTCATTTCTCCCCATTATCTATTCAATACAATTCTCGAAGTTTTAGCTAAAGCAATAAGAGAACAAAAGGAGATTAAGGGAATACAAATTGAAAAGGAAAAAGTCAAACTATCTGTATTTGCAGATGATATGATCATATATATAACTGTCCCCCAAAATTTTACCAGGGAACTTCTACAACTCATAAACACCTTCAAATAATAGAGGGGCTGAAAAAGAAATCAAGGAAGCATCACCCTTTATAATAGCTGCAAATAGAATTAACTATCTTGGGGTAACTCTAACTAAAGAAGCTGCAGACCTCTTTGACAAAAAGCTTAAAGTCACTGAAGAAGAAAACTGAAGAGGATATTAGAAAATGGAAAGACCTCCCATGTTCATGGGTAGGTTGGATCAACATAGTAAAAATGACAATCTTACCAAAAGCAATCTACAGATTCAATGCAATCCCCATTAAAATACCCACACAAATTTTTACAGACCTTGAAAGAATAATACTCAACTTAATATGGAATGACAGAAAAGCCAGAATTGCCATAACAATCCTGCTCAACAAAAGAACTTCAGGAGGCATCACCATCCCTGACTTCAAACCATACTATAGCGCTACGGTAATAAAAACAGCCTGGTACTGGCATACAAACAGATTTGTGGATCAATGGAATTGAATTGAAGACCCTGACCTTAACTCACATACCTCTGAACACCTGATTTTTGACAAAGAGCCCAAAAATATTTAATAAAAAAAAGACAATATCTTCAACAAATGGTGTTGACATAGCTGGATGATAGTATATAAAAGAATGCAAATAAATCCATACCTTGCACAAAACTCAAATCCAAGTGGATCAAAGACCTCAACAAAAACCCAGCTACACTGAACTTGATAGAAAATAAAGTAGGAAATACCCTTCAACGCATTGGCACAGGTGACCACTTCCCAAATACAAAACCAGTAACACAGACACTAAGAATAACAATTAATAAATGGGACCTCCTTAAATTGAGATGCTTCTGTAAGGCAAAGGACACAGTCAATAAGATAAAATGACAGCCTACAGAATGGGAAAAGTTCTTCACCTGCCCTACTTCTGACAGAGGACTGATCTCTAAAATATATAGAAAACTCAAAAAACTGGAGTCCAAAATCCAAATAAACCAATTAAAAATGGGGTTCAGAACTAAAAAAAAATAAATTCTCAACAAAATTACAAATGACTGAAAGGCACTTAAAAAACTGCTCAGCATCTTTAGTCATCAGACATACCATCTTACACCTGTTAAAATGGCTAAGATAAAAGGCACAGGTGACAGCCTATGCTGGAGAGGATGAGGAACAAAGGGAACACTCCTCCATTGTTGGTGGGGTGTAAACTTGTACAGCCACTTTTTAGAGCAGTACGGCAGTTCCTCAGAAAACTGGGAATTCATCTCCCCAATAGTCCAGCAATACCACTATTGGACATACACTCAAAGAATGTACATTTGTACCCCAAAAGCATTAACTCAACTATGTTCATAGCAGCATTATTCATAATAGCAAGAACCTGGATACAACCTAGATGCCCCTCAACTAAAGAATAGATTAACAAACTCAGGTACTTTTACACAAGCAGAAAAACAAATGGCATCCTAAAATTTGCAGGCAAATGGGTGGATTTGGAGAGTATCCTCCTAAGCGAGGTATCACAGGTCTAGAAAGATAGACATGGGATGTACTCATTCATAAGTGGATTTTAGGCAAAAAGCAAAGAATACCCAAGCTACAAACCACAACCCTTGAACAGCTGGGATCAGAAGAAACTTAAGAGAAACATCCAGAGATTTCTTTAGGAAGAGAAAATAAAGATCTCCCTTAGCAAATTGGGATCATAATGGATGCCAAGCAAGGAGAGGGTAGGATCAAATCATGAGAGAGGGAGATGGTTGAGTGAGAGGTACAACAAAGAGAGAGAAGGAAGAGAGGAAAATCTTAATAAAGGAAGCCAATGCCAGGTTAGAAAGAGACAGAGTGCTAGGGAAACCTCAAGGAACTCATACTGTGTCCCTGGCTAGGACTCCAACCAAGAGTAGAGGGGGTGCCTAGACAGAATTTCTCCTACAATCAGAGGAACAACTGTCCTAAGTGTCATTGAAGAGCCTTCATCTAATGCTGAATAGAGTCAGAAGCAGGGATCCATAACTAAACCCCAGGTCAAGCTCCTGGTCTAGCTAAAGAGAAAGAGGGCAGAGTCTGTATGAGCAAAGGGATAGGGATTATGGGGAAGAGTCCCAGAGACATGACTGGCTGGAGCTCTGGGTAGCTCAGTGAATCAAAACAGCCACTGGGGAACCCTCAGAAAGGGGGACTAGACCCTCCAAAGGTAGATGACTGTCGATTGGCATGGGCAGTATGTGGAGTAGGATCAGACTATGTTCCTGTGCATAAACTGGCACCTTGGAGACCATTCCTTTTGGAGGAACATCTAACGTAGTCCTAATACTGGAATGAGTAAATTGGACCTGCCTCAAATGGATATGCCAGACTGAACTGGCCAACCTTGGGACTTCTTGCCCTCCTTGGGGAGGGGATGAGAGATGGGGTAGGAAGAGGCTGATGAAGGACTAGGAGGGACTGGGAGGGGGAAGGGAGGACGAGCAGGGGGATACATAGAAAAAAAAAAACCTTTTTCAAATAAAAAAATAAAAGCTATAATCTCTTTTTAAAAAGGTTTACATTCATATTAACTTACAAACTAAGGTTGGATAAAATACAATTTTATTTATTGGAAGTAATAGAATACTTTAACTACTAATGGTAGTTTTGTTTGCACAAAGACCCAACTTCAAATATACCCTTTCCAAATTAAAACTCCTTAAATTGTTGCACTAAGGCTGAACAGCTTCAGAACTAAACAAGGCCAGTGTGGCCTCCCTTGTCTGGTCTCTGCCTTGCTCCATGACTCCTCATCCTTCACTCCCAGGCAGTGACAGGCTCCCACAGTTGCCTAGTCCACTGGTTCTCAAGCTTCAGTGAGCATTTGAGTCACCATGGTCAATAATGATAATGGGCGCTGCTGGCTCATACTGAGTTTCTGGGTCAGTATGATAGGAAAGCAATAGTCCATGAAGATCAAACATTCCAGTCTGTGCAAGGAGGAGGAGGTTCTCAGGATATGGAATTTTCTGCACTAAACCATCACAAATCCACGCAAACCAGGATGGTTGGCTACCTAGGAATTAAATTTTCAGCAAGTTCTCAGCTCACTCCAAAAATGACTGTTACATGATATGTTGGACAATTTATGGGCCATTGCTAACTGTCATTCTTCCAAAAAATGTTATTTTACTTTTACTCTGAAATGCTATTTAAAAAAAAATCTTTTCCTTTAAGGAAGCCAAAAGGTTACTAAAATTCTGAAGCAAGTTTAAGAAGCAACTGAGAAACCTAAGAAGTACCTTTTATAAAGGTGAACTTTCAATTTTGTATTTTATTAAGTTATTTTAAAATTATTTATATTAAATTATTTTCATGTAGAATATTTTGGTCATGTTTCCCTTCCCTCAACTGTTGTAGTAAGTTTCCCGGGCCCTTTTGGGCCCGGAGGTTCATACCTGGCCCGTGGTGGAGGTTTGGAACCTGGTCCGTGCCGCGGCTTTTGTCCCCCAAAGAAATGAATCACATGCTTATATCCTTTATACTGTTTGGCCCATGTCTCAAGCACATTACTAGCTAGCTCTGTCATCTTAATTCAACCCATTTCCATTAATCTACCCACCACGTGGCTCGAGGCCCGTGGCTCACCTGGATTCCTACATGCTTCTTCTTTGGGGGACGGATGGAAACTGACTAACTCCACCCTCCTTCTGCTTGTCTCTTCCTCTGATACTCCACCCACTTCTACGGTGCTCTACATAGGCCAAATCAGTTACTTTATTTACATCATACAGAGAACATTCCACCACACTCAACTCCTCTGGGCCCATCCCACCCAATTTAATGTTCTTTTTCTCTTTCTAAAGAACAAAACCAAGACAGAATAAACAAACAAAAAAAGTAAGAAAAGAAAGTCAAAACAAAACAAAAAGTCTACAACATATCATGGAGTTTATTTTATGTTGAGCAACTACTTTTAGGCATGAGGCCCGTCCTGGGGTGTGGTTGATATACCTACGTGTTGGTGTTTGTTGCCTATGCTTTGGGCACTGCTGGTTCCCTTGGGAGGGAGGGGAGAATGTGCCAAGATCAAGGCATTAGCCTTTTTATATCTTCCACCTAGACACAGGGAAGGACTATGCTTTTCTGGCATCTGCTACTGATCCAGGTAATTTTACATCAGGACTCTGCCTCTGGTGCCAAGACCAAGGCAGATACCAGATTGGCATATGAGGAGTGTCCACTCAAGGGGCCCTCATGGCTATAAAAAAAAAGTGCAATAAGCATATGTTTTAAGGTACCAGTTATAACTAGTTTGAACTGACTGAGGCCAGGCTGGCCCCTAGGCACTTTAAAGCCTCTAGGGACTACACAGTCCATATCTACTGACAGGAGAAAACTCATTTTGACAGGAGAAAAATTGCAAATAGCTTCTTAGTTAGGGTGGGACTTTGTGTTCGCTCCCTTTCTCAGTGCTGTGATTTTTGCCGATTTGAACCCATGCAGGTCTTGAGCATGCTGGCACAGACTCTATAAGTTCATATGTGCACCAATTCTATTGTGTGTAGAATACACAGTGCCCTCCCTTAGTTTGACACACCTCAGCCTCTTCTTGAACACACATACCTGGTCCTTGAGGGTTGTTTGATGAAGACATTTCACATAGGACTATTCGCTCTAATGTTTCTCATATTCTATACGCTGTCTAAGCATCAGTCTTTGTTTTAAATCCTGTTTATTGCAAGAAATTTCTCTGATGGAGCCTGAAAGATGCCTAAATAGTAACTCTTTGAAGGAAATGAGGAGTTGATCTTACAATGCCAACTTTGCAAACTGAAAAGACGGCACAAAGCTACTCACATGAAAGTGTATTGTCTTTTTTGAGAAAATTCAGGACTAGATTTAGAACTAGAAGGATTGATGACAGTATTAAGAGTTAGAGTGTTCAAAGAGTGACTACATACTTGAGGTTTCCCCTCAAGACTGTGGTAGCATCTTATAGAAGGCTCAATGGGATACATTGGCATGTTTCCTCAGTACTAGGGTTGGACCTAGGCTACTCTGTACTAGAAGCACTCTTTGTTTGGATGACAGACTTCTCAGTTACTACAACAATAAGAAGTAAATTTGTCCCAGCAGAAGGCTCTAGGCCCTGCTCACTGGGCCCCACCTCCAGGGCAAATTGCATCACCAGACAAGGACTGAGGGCTTTGAAACTCCGTCTCCACCCAGAGTGGAGTCAAAGAAGGCCCTAGGCCCAGCCCAACTGGGACCCGTCTCCAGGGAGAATGAAGTCACCAGAAAAGGACCAAGGGCTTTGAAACTCCGACCCATGGAAATACAATCACCTGTCCAGAGCAGAGTCAAAGGTCAAAAAGACCCCTTGCTCAGAGCAGACAGGAGACGCACAAGCCCTCTAGCCATAACTGACTAGGAGCTGACTAATTGTGAACATCTGAAGCCATGGGTAGATGCCAGTGCAAGAATACATATAGCAATATAAAGAACAACAAGGCAACACCAGAAGAAACTGGTGGTTCTACAACCACAAGACCTGAACAGAGCAATGAAGAGGAATCAGGAGGGAACAACAGCAAAAACACCTTTATGAAGATTATTGAAGCCTTCAAAGAGGATATGAAAAATTCCCTTAAAGAAATAGAAGAAAATACAAAAAAATTGGAAGAGATGAACAAATCCTTGAAAGAAAACAAAAAAAAGGTAAATCAAAAAATGAAAGAAACATTCCAAAAACAAAGCTATAACAAGAAATGTTCAGAAAATTTGGGATACCATGAAAAAACCTAACCTGAGAATAACAGGAATAGAAGAAGGAGAAGAATACCAGCTCAAAGGCAAAGATAATGCATTCAATAAATTCATAGAAGAAATATTTCCCAACTTAAAGAAGGAGATGCCTATAAAGATACAAGGAGCTTACAGAACATCAAATAGATATGACCCCCCAAAAAAGTCTGCTCGCCACATAATAATCAAGCCACAAAACATACAGAACAAAGAAAAAAATTTAAGAGCTGCAAAAGAAAAGTGTCAAATTACCTATAAAGGCAGACCCATCAGAATCACACCTGACTATTCAATGGAAACAATGAAAGCAAGAAGGTCTTGGGCAGAAGTTATACAGACACCGAAAAAGCAAGGCTGTCAATCTAGACTACTGCACCCAGCAAAACTATCAATCACCATAGATGAAGTAAACAAGATATTTCATGACAAAGTCAGACTGAAACAATACCTGTCTACAAATCTAGTACTTCAGAAAGCATTAGAGGAAAAACTCCAACCTAAGAATCCCAGATACAGCCATGAAACAACAAACAATCAATAATCCCACAGAAAAAGCCCAGAGAAAGGAAATATAAACAAGCTACCCCCAAAAATAACAGGAAATATCAATCAGTGGTCACTAATATCCCTTAATATGAATGGACTCAATTCACCTATAAAAAGACACACACTAACATGATGGGTACAAAAACAGAAGTCATCCTTCTGATGCATACAAGTAATACACCTCAACCTTAAAGACAGATACAGGCTCAGAATAAAGGGTTGAAAAAGACTTTCCAAGCAAATGACCCTAAGAAACAAGCTGGGGTTGCCATCCTAATATTGAACAAAGTAGACTTCAAACTAAATCAATTAAAAGAGACAAGGATGGACTTATTCATCTCAGGGAAAAATTGGTCAAGATGAGATTTCAATCCTGAATATTTATGCCCCTGGTTCCAGGACCATGTACTGTCTGTAGAGTGTGTCCAAACGCACTCTGTGGCAGACAGAGATAAACTCTGACTGCCACGGTCCCCCCAGCTGCTGCTGAGGGAACTCGCATGGCCACCCTGCCTCCAACTGTTCAAACAGAGAAGGATTGAAGACTTGAAATTCAATCCCCTGTCCAGAGCAGAGGTACAGATTGAGCAGACCTTTTGTTCAGAGGTGACAGGAGACACACAAGCCCAAGTACCACAACTGACAAGGAGCCACCTAATTGTGAACCACTGAGGCCATGGGCAGACACCAGTGCAAAAATTTACATAATAATATAAAAAACAACAAGGTAACTCCAGAAGAAAGAGGCGATCCTACAACTACAAGATCTGAACTGAGCAATGAAGAGGAAACAGAAGAAAGCAACACCAAAAATTCCTTTATGATGATCTTCGAAGCTCTCAAAGAATATATGAAAAATTGCCTTAAAGAAATAGAAGAAAATACAAACAAAAAATTGGAAGAGATGAACAAATCTATGAAAGAAAAACATGAAAAAGTAAACCAAAAAATTAAAGAAAGATGCCAGGAACTAAAAGCTGAAATAGAAGCAATAAAAAAGGCACAAAATGAGGCAAAGATGGAAATAGAAAACCTGAAGAAAAAAGCTGGAACCACAGATACAAGCATAACAAACAGAGTTCAAGTGATGGAAGATAGAATCTCTGAAGTGGAAGATTCAGTAGCTCAAATAGATATATCAGTCAAAGAAAATAGTAAAACTAAAAAAGCCATAACTCAAAATGTTCAGGAAATCTGGGACACCATGAAAAGACCTAATTTGAGAATAATAGGAATAGAAGAAGGAGAAGAATACCAGCTCAAAGGCACAGATAATGTTTTCAATAAACTCATAGAAGAAAACTTCCCTAACCTGAAGAAGGAAATGTCTATAAAGATACAAGAAGCTTACAGAACATCAAATAGATATGACCCCCCAAAAAAAGTCAGCGTACCACATTATAATCAAGCCACATAACATATAGAACAAAGAAAAAATCTTAAGAGCTGCAAAAGAAAAAGGCCAACTTACATATAAAGGCAGACCTATCAGAATAACTATTCAATGGAAACGATGAAAGCTGGAAGGGCTTGGTCAGAAGTTATACAGATGCTAAAAGAGGATGGCTACCAACTAGAAATTATACCCTACAAAATTATCAATCACCATAGATGGAGTAAACAAGCTATTTCATGACAAAGTCATACTGAAACAATATCTATCTACCAATCCAGCACTACAGAGAGTATTAGAGGGAAAACTCCAACCTAAGGACCCCAGATACATGCATGAAACAACAAACAATCAAAACTCCAGAGAAAAATATCCTAGAGAAAGGAAATACAAACAAGTTACCACCAAAAATGACAGGAAATATCAATCAATGGTCACTAATTTCCATAATGTCAAAAGTCACACACTAACAAGATGGATACAACAGAAGCCATCCTTTTGTTGCTACAAGAAACACACCTCAACCGCAAAGACAGGCACAGGCCTAGAATAAAGGGTTGGGAAATGATTTTCCAGTCAAATGGTACTAAGAAACAAACTGGGGTTGCCATCCTAATATCCAACAAAGTAGACTTTAAGCTACAAGCAATTAAAAGGAACCAAGATGGTCATTACTTATACATCACAGGAAAAATTGGTCAATAGGAGATTTCAATCCTGAATATTTATGCCGCTAACATAAGGGGACCTACTTATGTAAAAGAAACACTGCTAAAGCTCGAATCCCACATCAATTCTTACACTCTAATAGTGGAAGACTTCAATACCCCACTTTCAACCCTGGATAGGTCAACCAGACAGAGACTCAACAGAGAAACAAGAAGTCTAACAGAGGTTATGATGCAAATGGATTTAATAGATATCTACAGAAGCATCCACCCAAATTCAAAGGGATATACATATTTCTGAGCTCTTCATGGAACTTTCTCCAAAATTGACCACATAACTGGTCATAAAGCAAATATCAACAGATACAAAAAGATGGAAATAATCCCTTGTAACATATCGGACCACCAGGGCATAAAGTTAGAGTTCAACAACATCAAAACCCAAAGAAAGTCTACCAACTCATGGAAACTAAACATCACTCAGAAGAACCATCTCTGGGTCAAGGAAGAAATTAAGAAAGAAATGAATCCACAACATATCCAAACTTGTGGAACACAATGAAAGCAGTCTTAAGAAGAAAATTCATAGCGCTAGATGCCTACATGAAAAACCTAGAGAAATCCCACACTAGAGACCTAACAGCTCAGCTGAAAGTCTTAGAACAATTAGAAGCAAACTCACCTAGAAGGAGTAGACGGCAGGAAATAATCAAACTTAGAGCTGAAATCAATACAATTGAAACAAAAAGAACAATACAAAGAATCAATGAATCTAAGAGTTGGTTCTTTGAGAAAGTTAACAAGATAGATAAGCCCTTAGCCAAAATAATCAAAAAACAGAGAGAGAGTGTTCAAATCAACAAAATCAGAAATGAAAAGAGGAACACAACAACAGACTCTCAGGAAATCCAGAGAATTATCAGATCATACTTTGAAAAATCTGTCTTCCACAAAAATGGAAAACATAGAAAAATGGACAGCTTTCTGGACAGATTCCATCTACCAAAATTAAATGAAGATCAGATTAATTACCAAAACAGGCCTATAACCCTTAAGGAAATTGAAGCTGTCATTAAAAGCCTCCCCAAAAATAAAAGCCCTGGTCCAGATGGTTTCAGCGACAAATTCTACTAGACATTCAAAAAAAAATTACTATTGTTACTCTTCAAACTATTTCACACTGTAGAAACTTAAGGAATATTGCCAAATTCCTTTTATGAGGCCACAATTACCCTAATACCCAAGCCACTCAAAGACACAACAAAGAAGGAGAATTACAGACCAATTTCCCTCATGAATATTGATGCAAAAATTCTCAACAAAATTTTGGCAAACCATATACAACAATGTATAAAAATATCATCCACCACAAACAAGTAGGCTTTATCCCAGAAATGCAGGGATGGTTTAACATACAAAAAACTGTAAATGTTATCCATCATATAAACAAATTAAAGGAACAAAACCACATGATCATATCCTTAGATGCTGAAAAAGCCTTTGACAAAATCCAACACTCCTTTATGATTAAAGCCCTGGAGAGATCAGGAATACAGGGAGGGTACCTAAATATAATAAAGGGAACTTACAAGAAGCTGACAGCCAGTATCAAACTTAATGGAGAAAAACTCAAAGCAATCCCACTAAAATCAGGAACTAGACAAGGATGTCCTCTATCCCCTTATCTATTCAATATAGTTCTCAAAATTTAAGCTAAAGCAATAAGGGAACGAAAAGAGATTAAGGGATACAAATTGGAAAAGAAGAAGTGAAACTATCTCTATTTGCAGATGATATGATTGTATACATAAGTGACCCACAAAATTCTTCCAAGGAACTGCTACGGCTGATAAATACCTTCAGCAATGTATCAGGATACAAGATTAACTCAAAGAAATCAGTAGTCCTTCTATACACTAAAGATAGAAGAGCTGAAAAAGAAATAAGGGAACCATTACCCTTCATAATAGCTGCAAATAGTATTAAATACCTTGGAGTAACTATAACCAAAGAAGTAACAGACCTATTTGACAAAAACTTTAAATCACTGAAGAAAGAAATTGAAGAAGATATCAGAAAATGGAAAGCTCTCCCATGTTCCTGGATTGGTAGGATCAACATAGTAAAAATGGCAATTCTACCAAAGGCAATTCAGAGATTCAATGCACTGCCCATCAAAATCCCAACACAATATTTTTTGGACCTTGAAAGAACAATATTCAATTTCATTTGGAATAACAGGAAAGCCAGGATTGCCAAAACAATTTTACTCAACAAAAGAAACTCAGGAGGCATCAGCATCCCTGACTTCAAGTTATACTATAGAGCTACAGTAATAAAATCAGCCTGGTACTGGCATAAAAACAGACTTGTGGATCAATGGAATAGAATTGAGGATCCAGACGTTAACCCAAAAACCTATGAACACCTAATCTTTGACAAAGAGCCCCAAAACAAACTGAAGAAGAAAAACCACATGATCATATCTTTAGATACTGAAAAAGCCTTTGACAAAATTCAACACTCCTTCATGATAAAAGTTCAAGAGAGATCAGGAATATAGAGAAAATATCTAAATATAATAAAGGTGATGTCCAAGAAACCGACAGCCAACCTCAAACTTAATGGAGAAAAACTCAAAGCAATCCCACTAAAATCAGGAAATAGACAAGACTGTCCTCTCTCCCCTTATCTCTTCAACATAGCTCTCGAAGTTTTAGCTAAAGCAATAAAAGAACGAAAAGAGATTAAGGGAATACAAATTGGAAAAGAAGAGGTGAAACTATCTCTATTTGCAGATGTATACGTAAGTGACCCACAAAATTTTACCAGGGAACTTCTACAGCTGATAGACACATTCAGCAACATAGCAGTGTACAAGATTAACTCAAAGAAATCAGTAGCTCTCCTATACAATAAAGATAAAAGGGCTGGAAAAGAAATAAGGGAAACACCATCCGTTATAATAACTACAAATAGCATTTAATACCTTGGAGTATCTATAACCAAAGAAGTAACAGATCTATTTGACAAAAACTTTAAATCACTGAAGAAAGAATTTGAAGAGGATATCAGAAAATAGAAAGCTCTCCCATATTTCTGGATATGAAGGATCAGCATATTAAAAATTACAGTCCTACCAAAAGCAATCTACAGATTCAACACACTTCCCATCAAAATCCCAACACAATTTTTTTAGAGATCTTGAAAGAACAATACTCAATTTCATTTGGAATAACAGAAAAGCCAGGATTGTCAAAACAATTTTGCTCAACAAAAGAAACTCAGGAGGCATCACCATCCCCCACTTCAAGTTATACTATAGAGCTACAGTAATAAAAACAGCCTGGTATTGGCATAAAAACTGGCTTGTCAATCAATGGAATCAAATTGAAGATCTCGACATGAATACAAAAACCTATGATCATCTGAACTTTGACAGACAAGTAGGAAATACTCAGTGGAAAAAGATAGTATCTTTAACAAATGGTGTTGGCATAGCTGGATGGTAGTGTGTAGAAAAATGCAAATAGATCCAAGCCTATCACCCAGCACAAACCTGGAATCCAAGTGGATCAAAGACCTCAAGATAAACCCAGTCACACTGAACCTGATAAAAAAGAAAGTGGGAAATACTCTCCAATGCATTGGCACAGGCGACCACTTCTTAAATATAGTTTAGCACAAATACTAAGAACAACAATCAATAACTGGGACCTCTTGAAACTGAGAAGCTTCTGTACATCCAAGAACACAATCAATAAGACAAAACGACAGCCTACAGAATGGGAAAAGATTTTCACCAACCCTACAAGTGATAGAGGACTGATCTCTAAAATATATGGAGAACTCGAGAAACTAGAGCCCAAAACCTTGAATAACCCAATAAAAAAATGGGGCTCAGAACTAAAAAGGGAATTCTCAGCAGAAGAATTACGAATGACTGAAAGGCACTTGAAAAAGTGCTCAACATCTTTAGCCATCAGAGAAATGTAAATCAAAACAACTTTGAGATATGACCTTATACATGTCAGGTTGGCTAAGATAAAAGACACAGATGACAGCCTATGCTGTAGAGGTTGCAGAGCAAAGGGAACACTCCTCCATTGTTGGTGGGAGTGAGTGTAAGCTTGTTCAGCCACTCTGGAATACAGTATGGCAGTTTCTCAGAAAACTGGGAATTAATCTCCCCAAAGACCCAGCAACAACACTACTGGGCATATGTTCTAAAGATGCACATTCGCACTTCAAAGTCATTAGCTCAACTATGTTCATAGAAGCATTATCGGTAATAGCAAGAACCTGGAAACAACTTAGATGTCCCTCAACTGAGAAATGGATTAACCTTCTAATGTACATTTACACAATGGAGTACTACTCAGCAGTAAGAAAAAATGTTATCCTAAAATGTGCAGGCAAATGGATGGATTTGGAGAATATCCTCCCCAGGGAGGTCTCACAAACTCAGAAAGATAAACAGGGCATGTATTCTCTCATTGGTGCACTTTAAACAAAAAAAAGCTTATCATATCCAAGCTGCAAACCACAACCACTAAATAGCTTGGGGTCTGAAACACCTTGGACTGGCACCTTGGAGCCCATTCCCTCCAGAGAAACACCTGACTCAGTGTTGATGTGGGGGTGAGGAAAGCATATCTGCCTGGAGTGGTTGTTGAACTAAGTCACCTTGCGATCTTAAGACCTCCTGCCCTTACTGGGGAGGAGATGAGCTGATGGAGAGAAGAGTGAGTGACTAGGAGAAATGGGAGGTGGAAGGGAGCCTGAACAAGGGGATATATGGATTTAAAAAAAAAAAGTTAAAAAAAATAAAAAGTTTAAAAAAAGAAGTCAATTTGTGATCTTTATAAATGAACAAGAGTAGGCTATTTTAAAACAGTCTATAACAGAGATGTTGATAACTTGATACCTATTATTTTGAGACTGCAAAAAAATCAGACAAAAAAGATACCATTGTAACACTGTATTACATTATAATTTTAGTAAGGATTTGCATTTTGCTTTAAAATTGCAGAGAAAACTGAAAGTATAAAAGGGACCAAATTTTTAAAACTTTTATATTTTTTAATTAAAATGTAGATTATATTACATTGTAACTAAAAAATGTGGTCTTTGAGGAAAATTTACCAAGGTTTTTTTGTTATTATTATTTTATAAAGTCAAGAAGAGTTATTTGGCTTATAATTTTTAAAAAAATACAATTTCAACAAAAGGTTCCAGCCTTCATATCACCCACAGAGATTTCATTTGGGGCCAGATAAACTATCAAATGATTCATGGAGTTTTAAGTGAAGGTGCCACTGCCCTCACAGCTCACACACTTGAAGGGATAATTAAGAACCTGGATAACCTACCAAATTTTGAAACATGATAAAATTTTATTGTGTGCATTTGTATTTTTTATTTCATCTTGACTATTCATATATTTGTTTGAATGCTATTTGTTAAATAAAGTCTCACTAGTATTAAAGCCTCATCAGGAATCATAAATGTTAACAGAAATATTTACACAAATTTTCATTTCTATGCTTTTTAATGATTGTCACCTTGAATTTTACTCCATCATATAAGATTATGAATGAAATAATTTTATTTTATCTACATATTATATCATACTCGTGTCATAACTGGAACTGTAATGTTTAATATTTAATGTCTCCTGAGTATAAGGTTTAAAGTGGAAAATTTCCAGGTTGAGAATTTCTACCCTTGTTTAGAAAAGTTACTCTAACATAAGGCAAAATATGTGACTCTTCAAATGCTATATTAGGGCACTAGGATAAGAGGTACTTGGAAGTCCCCGGACTCCTAAAGGACTGAATCATCACTATTAAACCAGCTGACAGCTAACAAACGACAATATGCAAGTGACTGATACCCGGTTAAACTATAAATAAACTATAGCCAAGATAGAATACTATTTCAAAGGTGTATTTCTACAGTCTATAGAAAACTGATCTTATCTTATTTACCTTATGGATCTTATTTGTTGCTATTTCTAGTCTTACTACTTGTATGTTTATATTTGGGGGATTTTGTAACCTCTTTAAGCCAGGTTTATTAACTTGCCAGTCCTCTCCTTCATTATTGAAACATGCAGCATTCACTTTAGCAAATTTTGCATTTGCTAATTGATGCATTTTAGCAAATCTATGTTCTTATGCATTATAGTTTTGTGTTTCAGTTTATGTACTTCAATCAAATGGTATTTTTTTTATATTATGGCTGTTTATACAGTAACAGTAAATAAGTTCATTAGAAATTTTTGTATTATCTCACAGAATTAATGGAAAAACTAGGAAGACACATGAACAAACTGGAAGCAGGAAACAGCCAAGTCCTCCCTGCCAAGACAGGTGTCTCAACCCACCACTATTGGAGAATGAGGAGCCTTTCAAGAAATAAAGTTGTGGGGAGACACTATTTTTGCCTTTATCATGGGCATGCTCCACAACATTCACATGCCAAAGACCTCTTTGTAAATCATTCTTTCTGGTATCCCAGGCCTATTATGTGGCATCCATTCAGTTACCTTATACCATTTTAAAAGAAAAATACATCCATTTAATAGGAAATCTGAAAAAAAAATTATTTTTATTTCAATAGTATCCTCTTTTCCTCCCTTCCTTCCTTAGTCCATTTCTTCTCTAAAGATTATCTTTCTGTAAGTTTTTGAACTGTTCATGAAGAGTTTCATATAGATGGAGTGGAAGCAGGCATCTTTTAGAGCTCTGTGAATGAGATTTACCTGGGCCAAGTCCATCATGGCCTATCACAATCTTGCATAAATTTCCAAGATTTACAGCTTCTAGGAAGAAGGTATCAGTCTGCAAACAATAAGAAAAAGAAAGCTCTAATTAGATGCAGATTATAATTTTGATTGTTACCACAAACTTAAATTCAGGTATGGCAAAAATAAATCATAAAAAGTAGGTTCATTAAGAAAATATAAAGATCTGTCTACAGTAAGAACATAAAGACAAGTTGTGAGAGTGACCGTGCTGTGACACTGGTCACCTGATTGACAGCCAGAGTTAAATCAGCTGATCTGGCTGTGACTATAAATACAGTTGACAATTAAGACTAGGGATCATATTCTAAAACAATATTTAACTATACACTTAATGCCCCACCTTCCAGTCACTGTCCACAGTCAAGCATTCTAGCTCCATTTAAGAATGCACAGCACAGGCAATTGGGACTAACATGTGGGTACTTCATATGGCTCTCCCCTGTGACTTGTTCCATATTGGAATCAGTACCCAACTAAACATCTGTCTTTTGAGTTGATAGGATCTGAAGGCCCTGGTTGTGATAAGGAACATAACAAAGAAGTTGAAAGTGTGCATTTTGAACAGGAGTATGAGCATTTACTATAGAATCTCCTGGGTGTTATAAAGACAATGAGAGAGAACCTATAGCTCCCAAGTTCTCTGAGGAGAAAAGAAACTAGATCATTTGAATCAAATCCAGTTGCTTCTCAAAGGCTGGCTTCCATCCTGCCTCTTCAAGCTTTGGAACATTTATTAATAAATTAGTGTTCTGAAGAAAATAAAACAGACAACAGTTGGATATAAACAAAATTCATTGTATACTCTCTCTGGAGATGCAGGCCCATAATCCTCTAACAGAGAAATTAAGGAAAAAGTATTTCAAAGTCAAGACTAGCTTCCTTGGCTACATCCTAGACAAACTAATTGAGACTCAGTCTAAAAAAAAAATAGCAAAAAGTGGTCAGGAATTATATTTAAAAGATTAAGTAATAATAAATAAATAAGAATCTATACTAACACTAAGTTGGGGGCTGGCAGGTTTACTTCCTATATGAAGCCAGAGTGAGAGCATGTGGCATGTGGTTCTTACTTAGGATTTGAGCCAACACATAAAATTCAGAGAAATAAAGAAGCAAGGTGATGTGCTCTAAACAAAATGACAAAATAAGTCATAAATTAATCCTAATGAAATGAAGATAGGTAAGTTAGCCAAGAGAGGAAAGTAGCAGTCATAAAGATTTTAGATGAGATGAAGCCATGAATAAGCAAAATGTGAATCTCAATAATGAAGAAGTATGAAGTAAGGCTTAGATCCATAGACATAATAACTTTTTTAAAAATCATTGTTAAGCTTTTGTTTTTTTCTTTCTGTTGAGTTTTTCTTTCTGAGATTATAATTATATTTCTTCCTCCTCTTTCTTCCTTCCACAATCCTAAATACTCTTTCCTGCTCTCCTTCAAATTCTTGACCTCTTTTATTCAATAATTATTATTGTATGCATATATAAATATGTATATGCATATGTAATGTAATTCCTAAATACACTCTGTTGAATCCATATAATGTTTCTTGTATGTATATTTTCAGAGAGACAATGTGGACTGTGATCTTCTCTGGAGAACACTACCTCTCCATTCCCAGCTTTACTTTGGTTGCCTATAGTTCTTTGTGTGGACTTCAAGTTTTCAGCTTTCTTCTGCCCACCTTGGAATGTCTAATGGTGTCATCCTTATTCAGCTCATCTATGGCAGTCATATCAGTGAGAGATTAAATAATTATCTTCTGAGGTTGCTAGGAGACACAGTCTAACAGCAAACTCCCTGTCCATCTGGCTCTTGCAACCTTTCTGACCCCTACTCTGCAAAGTTCCCTGAGTCTTGGGCATGAAGAACTTTTATGATTTAACAATAAAATACAGAAATTAACTCACTCCAAAATTATTAACACTCCTTGCCATGCATATAGAGAGTAAGCATATAAGAAATGTTGAACATCACTAATAGATAAATGTAAATTAAAATTGATATGTTCTGTAACCTGTGCCTACAAGAATAATTCTTGCTTACAAAGAAAATAACCAGGAATCCCAGCATTGTCTATCATTGATAAAAACTGTAAAATATTATAACTACTATTGGAGACAAATGATAGTTTCTCTAAGATAAAAATAAACTACTATATAGTCCAGGAGTTCCCTATTCAAAGTAACTGATAAAGTTATCTCAAAATTATTTGTAGTTTTATATATTGTTTACAATGCTCGCAAAGTGGAGGCAACCTATATATCTATCCATTTGTAAATTTATATATAATGTTGTGCTGTATACAGCATTTAATATTAATCAGTGTTTAAAAAAAAGAAAAACTTATCACATATCACTTCATAGATGCAATTTAAAGACATTTGCTAAGTGAAAAAGCCAGGCATAAAAATTACTGCAATTCAATTTATATATGGTATTTAAAGTAATCAAATTATATAAGCAGAATAAAAAGAGTAAGTTGAGGATTTTTACCGAATAATTACAGATTTATAGCTTTAGAAAATAAAGACTTTCTAGAAAACATGTACATGTAGCTATAGATGCTTCCTGGTTTATAATGAGATTGTCTCCCAATAACCATTCCAATAAATCCATTAAGTTAAAAATGCATTTAATATATAAAATCTATTGACATCGGAGCTCAGCAGCATGGATAGTGGAAAGCCTTGTGTGTTGCTCCCACAAGCATGTGGCTGGTTAGATACTATGGCTTCTGGCTCTCCCTCAGCTTTGCTTAAGTGTCCCACTGTGTACCTGGAGGTTACAAAAGCAAAGACAAAGTGAATAACAGTTAAAAATTTAAGGACTGATTTCTATTCAGTGCATGTGACTTTCACCTCCATCTTTTTGTCCTATTGGACATTTTTAAGTCAAACCATCTAGGAGGAATGTGTAATCTGCATGTGAAAGGTACTTGTCCTACTTGACTTTCTGTTAGAACACTGGAACCAAAATCAACCTGCAGAGGGAAGTGTTTGCTTGGCTTCTACATCTCAATTGTCATATATCTTTGAGGGAAATCTGGGCAGGAATTCAAGTAGGAGCAGAGGTTTAAACCACTGAGGAAAGCTGCTTACTGGCTTGCTGGGTCTGTATTTGACATAGGACCACCTGCCCTGGGGATGCACCACCCACAGTGAGGCTCACACCAATTGTTAATCATGAAAATGTCTCACAGACATGCACACAGTCCAATCTGCTAGGGGCAGTTCCACACTTCAAGTCCTCTCTTGCAGGGTTTTGTGATGGGAATGTTCTCTGTGTGTTGTAAATAAAGAACTGTTTTGGCCCATGCACAGCACCGTAGAAGTAGGTGGAGAATCAGAGGCAGCCAGGTAGGAGAAGAAGGGTGGAGTTAAGCTAGTCTCCATCCGACCACCAAGAGGAACAGCCATGTAAGAGGTACCGTCCAGCCACGGGCTGAGCCACGTGGCGGGAAAATTAATAGAAATGGGTTAATTTAAGAAGAAAGAGCTAGCTAGTAATGTGCATAAGACATGGGTCAAACAGTTTAGAGGATATAAGTGTGTGATTCATTTCTTAGGGGGACAAAAGCCGCGAACCAGGTTCCAACTGCGCGCTCACCAGGTTACAAGCCCCTGGGGCCAAACAGGCTCCAGGAAAAACTTAACTACAACAGGGTTTCATTAGTTTGTTTCCTCTAGACAAAAACTGACCAGCACATCAGTGAACTATGAGTTTCAAAATGTACAGGGCAGCCACCAGGGCAAATTTCACATGCTTTTACCACAATAATACTTTTCAAACCAGACAAAGTAATTTTCATTTACTTACTTGTCCTCTTGAAAACTTCAAAGTGCTCTTTGATCTAAAGAGTTTCCTAGATCCTGTATCTCCTTTCTCCCCATAGATTGAAAGGTAGACATTTGCTACTGTTCCAGCATTCCAGAGCTTGCCTGTTGTAACATACACCTCATATTTGGTCACTGACAACAAAAGAAAATAAGTATACGTTTTAAGTGCCATGAATTACTGATATAACTGAAAATTAAGGTCATGAATATAATCCAGAACCCAAACTTTAAGCAAGATATAGCAAAATATGTCACCTAGGCACTGCCGTGCAATGCAGCCAAGAAGCTCAACAGAATGCGTGAGCGTTCTGATGTGACCTCAGAAGCATGTGGGGAGAAGCCCAGATATTAAAGTAACAGCAAGCAACACTTTAACATTGCTCTTTCTTCACAGTTCCCCAGCCTGGACTCAGTGCACAGAAAATCTGCAGGAAGGCAGGAGAGCCTAGACTCAGAGTACTCAGAAGTCTTGGGTTTTGACTCAGAAAGCAAGAGATATAACTGCTAATATAAAGACAAAGTAAAGACATTCTACCCTCCTCCCCATTGTCCAGCCTCTGCAATCCCAGTAACTGTGCCCAGAAACCAAGAACCCACATATTGAAAAAGAGGAAGCTTCCCTTCTGGAGCTAGACTGCAATAAATTGAACCATCAACCCCCAATATCTATTTTACTTTTTCTTCCCTAGACACAGGAAGGCAGAAAGTACATAGAATAATACAATTAAACCCTAGCTTTTCAGCCACAGGAACAAAAAGATCAGGCAACTATAAAGGCTCTGTGGACTGAATAAATATTTGAGCCACAGTGCACAAAAAAGAGATGGGAATTTGTGACCAGGAACTAACCAGTGTGGTCAATTGCATTCTAAAGCAAAACTATTAACATTCTTTATAGAATTTATTAGGTGGAAACTCATATCTCTGGCATCCAGGATACAGTATGATATTAATCAAGACAATTAACAATCAGAAAAGGCACAGTTCACATGGGAAAGAGTCTAAAGAGACATAACCAGAGATATTTCAGCAGCATTAGCTCACAGCTGGCAGCATATAATGACACTAATATTATATGGCAAAGATTTTAAAGCATCTATCATACAAATGCTCCACCAGTAATTGTGAAGTCTCTTAAAAACAAACAGACCAGAAAGTCCCAGCAGCAGAGGAACAGAAAATTTAAAGAAGATCCAGTTAAAATCTTTAGAACTGCCAAAACCTTCCAAAGTGAAATTGTAAATTCACTGAACAGTCTCATAAGCAGACTAGAAAGGAAGGAGAATGCCATTGAGAAATGCTTTGAAAAGTAACCAGAGGCTCCTGAACCTATGGGAGAGCAAAATAGCAAATATTCATGTGTGGTGCTCCAGAGACAAAGAGAAATCTGATGCCAGAGTTCTGTGTACTCTGCGATACCAGCTTCTTCTCATGTGAGTTCCATCCTTGATATCTGAATATCAATCAATGGCTTTGTGGTTTCATTTGTAGAAAAACAAGTACAGTAGAGTATCACCCACATTAGCTAACACAGACTTCAAAGTAAAATGACCAAATGAATCTCCTAGCAAGAGAATGAGTATTTTTTTTTTTAAGATTTGAAGACAAATAATGACTTTTCTCTAGGTAAGAAAGACGGCGTTTTCTTCCAATACAACCTGATTTACCTGCATCTCCTATCTTCCATCACAGTGTAGCTGACAGTCTTCATCTCTTACCTTAGCTGATCTCACAGAGAACTAGCAAAGGCTTGTGCATGGGTGCTAACAGCTTCACTACACCTTCACGTTAGGGTAGTGTCTCTTATTAAGCCCAATTAAACAACTTCTGTAGCTTCCAAATTTTTTTCAAAAGTTTTCACATTTCTTTCAGCATTTACAGAATTCAAAATCACAAAGTCTTGGTCAGGATTAAGCTACAACTTAAGTGATTGGTTTGATTTTCTATGGGGACTACTAACACTTTATAATAGCATTAATGATATTTAGTTCTTAACATTTGTTTATTCACTGTAGCAACAATTTTAATTTTTTTAAGAGCTTTTGCATTCATTGTTTGACTGACTGGTTGCAAAAAAGCCTGTTTTCAGGTTCTCAGGGTCTTTGACTTTCTCCCTCATTATACTTAGTCTCTTCTAGCTTTTTAATTTAAAATCACTCGTGAACTTTTTCTTCATCCTAACACTTAGGAACAAAAGTAGCAATATGAATTAAGTTAACTCCAATGATGTTATACCTCAGGCAACAGAGAAGCCTAAAGAGAGGGGGATAAGAAGATGGCTTGGTCCATATCTAAACACCAGGCTGAGCTACTTGTCCAGCTAAAGAGAGGGAGGAGATACTGCATGAGTGGAAGAATAGAGATCAAGATGGGAAGAACCATGGTGTAGGCAGTCTCGTGCTGTTGGAGGCTCACAGACTCTGAAATAAAAGCTGACGAACCTTCATGGAACAGATCTGGACCCTCTGAATATAAACAACAGTCGAAAAGCATGGGCAGTTTATAGAACCTCTTGTGGTCAGACCAGAGTCTATCCTGGGTCCATGAACTAGGTTCTTGGAGCCTATGCCTAGTGGAAAAACACCTTTCTCTGTCTTGATACTTGGGGGAAGGACTCTGTCCTACCTCAACTGAGTATGCCAAGACCAATTTGACTCACCTTGGGATTCCTTGCCTTCTCTGAGGAATGAATGGGAGGAGGGAAGGGAAGAGGCTGGGGAGGACTGAGAGAAGGAGTGGGAGAAGGAACAGTAGTGGGCATGGAAAACAATTAAAGAAATAAAAAAAAGAAGATGGCTTGGTAGCTGAGCAGTGAAAACACGTGTGCATGCACACATATACATACACACACACACACATGTCCACTAAGTTTTTTGATTATGAACATAGTTTGTGGTGTCTTAAAACAATTATAATAAGGACATCAGAGATCAGTAATCATAGATCACATAACATGATAAATAAACATGAAAACACTTGGAATAGTATGAAAACTTTCAAGCAAAGTGACACATAGGAAAACGCACCACTGGAAACATGGCAACTACAAGACAGGCTTAACAGAGTTGCCCAAACTTTCAATTAAAACAAAAACAATACATGAATAAAATAAGATATGCTTGTATTTTAAGCTTCTAATTTCCTTAAGAAAATAAAAAGTAACTAAGTAGTTCATATTGCTAACACCAAGAGAAGAAAATAGAAAAAGGCTACCTTCTAATCAAAAGTGGTTTTTATTTTACACACAAAAATGAAGAGAACAAACAGAAAAGTGAACTAGAGATTTCCTCATCAATGGACACACTCACTTAGGAGTCATTTTAGACTGGTTCATTTTTAAATATCCACAGGTCATCAGAGAGTGCACAAAAGCAAGCCTAGGTCTATATTCCCCTAGAGACACCATCATAATGATACTTAGAACAGCCAGTCTTATAACAACCACAAAAACTAGGTAAACTGTTCCTATGTCCAGTTCAGCTCAAACACCAGAGGATACTCAGTGAATCTTATAGGAATGCGCAGCATATTTCCATGGCTGAGCTCCTCTCCACGCATGTATACTGTGACTAAGATAGGCTTGCACCTGGATTGGCAAGGGTTATTTAACATCAATAAAATAAAACTTATTAGCATAATTAGAGACAAATATTGTGTAATTGTCCCATTAATGTAAAAAATGCTTGTTTTAGATGTCATTTTCTTTCTATATAAAAAAAAAAAAAAAGCTTTCAAGGTAAGAAAATCCTTCAGCAGAACTGTGGAAGTAGGCTATGTATGGACCCATGACCCTACTGCAGCCAGGGTCGGTGCTGGTGTCAGTCACTCCTGTTACCATCAAAAGCTAAGTGGATACCTGTGGTCTCGGCTGCCACCTTGGGACATGTTGGCATTTGGGGGATCATTACCAGGATCTGGGCCTCCACGTGCAGGTGATGGCAAGGGCTATGCTATTTGCAGGCCCTTACAGATCTGACTAACATGAGCGGCCATTCACAGCCAGGGCATCATAGGGGCCTGAACTATAGCCACGGCCATGTGTGGGTCCATGGCCCTGACACAGACAAAACCTGCACTGATGTCTGAGGCTCCAAGCACCATAGAGGGCAGTGCAGATGCCCCACAGGGATCTGAGGCCATGTGCAGTTTGAGGGCCGCACAGTCATTGGGTCCATGCTGATCTAAATGACCTGTGCTGCCACTCAGGGCCATAGTGTCATCCCGGCCTGGGCTGCTGCCAGGGGCCATTCTGGCCCTGAATTTGTGACAGTGGAAAAACTATCTATGGTCTGACATGTGTCAGGAGCAGGAAAGAGATATCCCCCTCTCTCCTCACTCTCACCCTTCCTTGTTATCTGCTGCAGGCCAGAAAATCTGGTCTCCGGTGCCCCTCTCCAGCTGCCAACCTGGGGAGAGTGGCCACTGCACCGAGAACTGACCCTTCTAGAGCAGGCAAGTGTGTGTGGGGGGGTGAGAGCAGGAGTACTGACTCCACCCCACCTCATCTGCCATGTGGTTGCGTTAATGAGGAAAAATTGCTCTCCCTCCTCTTACTCTAGCCGCTTGCATCACGTGAGAGAGCTGGTCCTGGAGCCATGACCCGGCCCCGCCCCTCACCAGCTGTCACACACAGGAGAGCAGGCACAGCACTGCCTGGGAAGCATACTAGAGTTGACCCTGTTGGCAGGGCAGAAGTGAGCTGAGCCTGTAGACAAGAGAGCAAGAGAGCTGCCCCTGTTCCCTCACTGGTATGCCACTGAATGACAAGGGTAAGGACAATATGCTCTTCCTCCCTCATACCCCTTGTCACCTGCAACAGCTGGGAAGAGACCACCTCAGGTGCTTGAGTACAGAAGAGTAGGCCCTGTGTCTCACCAAGTGCAGCAATCAGGAGAGTAGACCCTGCACCTCACCTGGGCAAAACAGTAGAGCTAACCCTGGTGGGGTGAGGGTGGGTGAGCCAGACCTGCGGGTGTCAGAGAAGAACTGTTCTCACTCCTTAGTTCACTGGTGAGCCAACAGGGTTGTGCTGGACAGCTGGGTGATGACAATGAGGAAAAGCTGGTTGGCTGACCAACGCAGCTACTACCCAGGCCCTATTCCATCACCCATCACATCTATTTACTGATAGGACATGTGAAGAGGCCCACCCTGTAGATCCAAAGCTATAGGATCTCTATCATACAAGGCAACAACAGGATATCCAAGAAAAACCCCAGTGAGGGCCCAGTATCTATAGTGTAGTGGACTCATATCAGAACAATGACTCAATGGCTAAAGGGAATACAGTGTGATTCACCATGTCACAGTACAGCTTCCATGTTGAGATTTTTTTAATTTTAATTTTTGTTTGTTTTATGTAGTCTGAAGATTCTGGCTCAGCCTAGCCCCAATGATCCAGACTTACAGTTTCATAGCTGCTTAGTACCAAATAATCACACAAAAGCTTATATTAATTACAAGCTGTTTGGTCCATGGCTCAGGTTTGTTGTTTGCTAACTCTTTATACTTTAAGTTAACCCACATTTATATTTGTATTTATGTACATGGCTTGGTACCTTTTTCTCAGAGCAGCATTCTCATCCTGCTTTCTCTGCATCTCGCTATCATCTCTTCTCTCTCTTATACTTCCCAGAATTCTCCTAGTCTGGTTGCCCCACCTCTACTTTCTGTATAGATACTTGACCAATCAGCATTTCATTAAACCAATATTTACAGTATATAAAAGCATAGTCCCACAGCAGTTTTGTTTTTCAGTTTTGGGGGTTTTAAATTGTGTTTGGGAAAGAAGTTGTAAGGGCAGAGAGTGAAAGAAAAAAGTTGGGAAGATGAGTAGGATCAGGTTGTATGATGTGAATCAATGAAAGGCTCAATAAAAAAAAATCATATAGAATCAATAGAAGCACAAAGACTCAATAAGAGGTTTTTAAAGGAAGGAAGGAAAGAAGGAAGGAAGGAAGGAGAGAGGGGGAGGGAGGAAGAAAGGAAAACTTGTCTGCTAACACATACCAGAGGGTGGGAAGAAAAAATATTTCCTCTTAAATCAAAAACAACATAAATGTGTCTGTTGTTCCACTTCCATTCAACATATCAGTGAAAGTTACAGCTACAACAATGAGGCTAAATACATGGGAAAATCCACAGGAGGCTCATGTACCAGAAGAAAAGACATAGTCACATACATATAAAACCTAAAATGTCACACACACAGTAAAAATCTGGTAAAACAACAAAAGTCCATTCTAAAATAGTTGTATGCTATTCACTAAGAATAAGTCATCCAAGTGGGAGCATGGGACTGCCTGTCGCCTGCCCAGGGAGGGGATGGGGAGATGTGGAGAAAAAAGAATGACCTGATGTGGTGGGAGGGGGAAGGGACCTTGAATAAGGATATACAAGGATAGAAAGTGTGACTTCTTTGTTAATTATAGTAATAATAATAATAATAAAACATAAAAAAGAATAAGTCACCCAAAACAAAGTAAAGAAAATGCTATATATTTCCAAATATTTTTATTAAATATTTTATTTAAAATTCATGCATACATATAATATATTTGGACCCAACCCACTCCTTATTTCCTCTCATCCAATTCCTCCTCTATCTCATCCTCATTTTCCCTACCAATCTGATGTGTACTTTCTCTGTGCTCTGGGGTTCATTTAAGTGCATATGTATGTGAATGGTGTGGGACCATAGACCATGGTAACCTCTCAAGACCTCAAAAGAAGTGACTTTCCTTCCAGTAGCCATTAATTACTAACAGCCCATCAAATAGAGATGGGATTTCATGAGTCTCTTTCTCATCCACACTGGAACTTTGGCTGCCTTGATCTTACGCTGTACTTGTGCAATGATAGCCACTTCAAGTTCATCTAAGCAACTGCGCTATCACATCCAGCAAATACTCTTTTTTTACTACAGTTATTCACTCACTTTAGCTATTACATGCTTCCCACATCTTCTTCTACAATAATCTCTGAGCCTTGGGTGTAATGGAATGTGATGTAGACGTCCCATTTAAAGATGAGCACTTCATAATCTCTTATTCTCTTCATGTTGACCATTGCTGTTCACTTTATTATCTACTGAAAAAAGAAACTTTCTGATAAGGGCTGAGAAATACTCTAATCTATATGTATATTTGTAAGAACTTAGGGAGAGTTTATTACTATATCTAGTCAGCAGAATAACAGTACACGTTCTAGGTTTTCTCATAAGGCCTATGACCTAACCATCCACTGGTTTTGACGAGGTTAATGGTAGTAGGCATTCCATCTCATGAAGCAGGCTTAAAATACAATCATAAGTGCTTGGCTATTTCCATAACTTTTTTGCCACTATTGCACCTTTTAGGCATGTATTTCCAGACCAGTAGTTATAATATAATAATATATAATATGATATAATAATATACATTATGATATTTCTTCACTGACAGTATGCACAGAATCCTCCAGCACTATGAAAGCTATCCAGTAGGAATTACACTTCCAGATACATACCCTGTGGCTCAGGTATTTAGTGTCTGCAGCAACCAGGTCTGATCATCAACTTCTGTAGAGTAACCAAGAGCAATAGCAACAGCCTGTAACACTTGAGCTGTCTATGAGCTCTTAATGATCAACAACTCAAAAAGAAGTAGCACATACCTAGCACTGGGCTTTTATTTAACAAACAATGATATCTGGGGGAGATATTGTACTCCATTATAGGATAATTCTATTTAAATCTCCTTTATAAGCATATTCGGATAATTTACAAAGCTTATATAGAAGATTTTCATATGGCACAGCCAATGTCTTTAATGTTAGTCATCCTTTACCATACTTCCTTTCTAACCTGCCCTCACATCTCCCATCCCACTTATCTCTTTGTTCCATTGCTCTTCTTCCCTTATTATCTCTTGCATTGTATTCCTTTTCCATGAAATCCCACACCCATGGCCCCTTCCTACTTTTCTGACTTCTAGAGATACTCCAATTTAAACACATATAAACCTAAAGATTCAAAGCTGAAATCACTGCATTTATAAATTGTCTCAAGGAGACTGAAATGCTTAAAACTAAATTCAACCAAAGTAACAAAATACTTGTCACTGGAAACTGTGAAACATTCCTGAGATAATAAAACAACATAAGAAGAAACAGAAGGATAGTTCATGCTTATAAATGAAGGAATTCATATTGTCTAAATGTCTATATTATCCAGAGAAATATAAAGATTCACTGTAATCAATATAAAATTTCAGCATAAAATTTTATCAAAATAAAAAGCATAATAAAAGCATTATTGTTTAGGCACTCCCTAGGTAATTAAACTACCCTAAAGAAGAACAAAATGTTCTCAGTATTTCCTTCTTCTTGATTTTAAAACATGCTACAAAATAACAGAATACAATATAGCACCGAAATAGTGCTTAGATTCAAAGTCAAGCAATTTCAACAAGTATGAAAAAACTACACAACAGGGGGTGACACATCTTCAGTAGAAGGTACTGGTAGGTAGCAATCTACATGACAAATAATGGGGTAGTCCCTTATATTATACACAAAAAATAACTCAAAATGCACTGAGGACCTATACACAAGATCTAAGATAATAAGCTTCAATAAAATATAGAGAAATGGCTAGTATATCAAATTTAACAGTGATTTCTCAGGAATGGGAGCAAAATAATAGACAACAAAAACAAAAGCAGAAATGTGGACTATATTAAACTGAAAATATTACACACTGTGAAAGAAATAACCAAGAACATGGATATGTAAGCCGTGAAACAATGAGAAATAATCGCAAATTGTATATTTATTAAGGAGTCAATAAAAATAGAAGAAACTGTGAAACTGGACAAAAATAGCAATAAGACAAAAATTTCACAATTTGCAAAGAAAAAGTACAGACAATCCTCCAAATAAAATATATAAATGTTCATGAAGCATTTTAAAACTTAGCATCACTATAGGACCAATTCAAATTTAAAACACTGTATAGTACACTATACCATCATCAGGACAGTCAATATAAACAGAAGACAAACACATGTGACAAAAATGAGGGGAAGAATAACTAAAGAGAAACAGTAGTTTCAACACTTGTGCACTGGTATTGAAATGTAATATTGCGGAATTTCCATGTAAAACACTATAAAATTTCCTCCAAAAGATGAAATAATATTCTCATATGATGCTGCAGTCACACAAAGACTACAGGTGTTCGTCAAATTATAGCAAGGTTGACTTCCTTTTGGTATTCCATACTACTTTATTTCATTATATATAAAAAAATGTTTATCTGCCAGTAGACATTGAATTTTCTGCGTGTATTAGCTATTTTCCACGAGGTTGTAATGAAAATCTTTGCCCAGATTTAAATAATTTTTTAATATTTTGTTTTGTATCATACAGTCTTATGATAATACTACAGGGTCATACAATAATACTATCTTATTTTATGGATATCTATTGTGCTTTCCATACAATGAAAGAAATAATCCTGCTGGGTGTGCTAGTACACACCTTTAACCCCAGCACACAGGAGGAAGAAATAGATGGATCTCTGTGAGTTTGAGGGCAGCCTGGTTTACAAAGTGAGTTCCAGGATAGCCAAGGCTGTTATACAGGCAAACCTTGTCTCAAAAAAAACAAAAAAAAAAAGAAAAGAAAGAAAGAAAGACAGAAAGAATCACTATCACAAAATGGCAAATATTAGAATGAGTTATCTAAAATAATTTAAAGCATAAAAGTGACAGTAGTTTCTATGGCTTGGGTAAGAGATGAAAGAATCGCTCTCACATAGGTAGAGAGTGTCACTTTCAGAGTTCTAGAGAATTGATGCACAACAACATGTAGACGATTAGTGACATTAAGCTTTATTCTTAAGAATAATTATGATGGTAAAGTTAATGCTTACATGTTACCACAATTAAAACTAAAAATTGAAAATGTATTTTACATAATCCAAGTGCACATCATTCACAGTTTTCTTTAGAACACCTACTCGCTAAAAGAAGACAAATTCATAATAACAAATACTTTTTCAGGTACATGCAATAGTGCACTGCAAAAGCAGATAAATACTTTTCAGTTTCTGCTACCTAAGTGGCATACTTTCATAACTATGGAAATTGTGGAACTAACTCAGAGATACCCTGGTTAAGTCTAGGAGTTCAAAGGAACTTCTGTCTTGAGATCAACTTGGTCAAAGGTACTAGAGACTTTTCACTGGCTGTGGGAAAGTTTGGTTGAGAATTCTGGGAATTCTGACCAACCTACCATTCAATTAGCTGAGAGATCTGAGACTCTTCCACTGGCCCAGTGTTTTCCTAAACCAGGAATTATAAGAATCTGGAAATAATCCTCCTACATTCCAGGCACTTTGGTCACATCATCTGGATCTGTTTTACCTTGATTCCTGCCCATTTAAGTCCCCTCTGCTACAAAAATCTAAGTTCTTCAGCTTGTCTCAAATGAAAACTGTCAGGGTTCCTTCTCTGACAGTGCTTCCAAAGAGTTCCATTTTCTCACCCAGTTCTTTGACAGACTTGCCATGATCTTATATGGCTATGCCCTTTACCATTACCCCAGGTGAGTGGGGACATATTTGGGCTACCACTCAGGTTCACATGGATGAAAGCACAAATCAACAGTCCCAATCTGAGACTGTTGTGGTCCCTAGAGTGGAGTCCTAACTGGAACTATCACACTCTGTCCACATGGAAGGCAGCTCAGGTTCCTCCTGGGCAGGCAACTGGGCTGATTATTTGTACTCTCACAGAGTTTCAGAAAGCCTTTCATAAGGTAGTTAATTGTTACTGTCTCTAGACCATAACTCAAAAGGCTGTCAAAAGCTCAGCTTAATTCATTGGCTGACTACCCAAAGTGCTAATCCAGCACATTCATCTGGAACCATCTCTCAAGAGGGTATCTTGTTCCTCAATACTCATTTCCTCTTGCAGGCCACCTTGACATTTGTATAAAGATTAAGAGATTAGAAAAGGCCCTCAAGACCCTCAGATAGACATGTTAGAAATGGCATTTAAGGCTTTTAAATCAATGACATCAATGAATTGGCTTGAGACAAATATAGATACTGGCTCCTGGCTGCAGCCTTGCAGGCTTCTTCAGAGATGATGGGGTCAAAATGTGCCACCAGCTTGTGATGAGGAAACATAAGATACTAAGCCAAAGCCTATCTGTCACCCCACCTATCACCAAAGACATGTCCACAATGCAGATATAAGGGTTGCTGGAAGGTTGGCTGTCAATTTCTGCCTAGATAAAGTATGCCACCCCTTTCCCAGAACCCTTTACAGGATACTTCAGATAATCTGGGCTTGGCAACTAATGATTGTTGATGCCCTGGGGTTTCCAGCCCCGGACACATACTTCCTATCACAATGGAAGAGCCCGAAGTCACAGTCTGGGTGGCAGGTAAGCCAGTCTTGCCTTCCTACTCTAGCAAAACTCACCCTTCACAGGTCTCTGTAGAAAGGCTTGGCTGTTGACCTCCTAACACAACAATTTCCCTGTCAGTCATAATCAGTGACTTTCACTTCTCTTCTTTTGTGGTGATATCTACCTGCTCACCCTGCCCCTTCATTAGGAGAAGATCTAATGCAATCTCCCCACCCCCCCATAGCCAAATACTCTCTGTCCTTGCCAACATTTCCTCCAAATCAAAACCCATACCTCTCTACCCCCCTTTATAAGTCCCATGTATGAGATATCTCTTCCCCTGTACTCACTTCCCATCACATTCACATATACTTCAGCCTTTTCCTTGCTGCTCTTGATACCTATCCCTCTTAAACACTGACTAAAACTAAATCCCACCATCTCCCGTGGACTCACTCTTCCTGTAATACCCCTCCCCTTCTTTCCAGTAAAGCCAGATGTCTCCTACCTCATGTCCAGGACTCTGCCTCATTAACACTGCAGGCTTATTTGTCCTGTCTTTCTAACCCATACATGATTCTGCCTCCTATCCTGTGATGTACCACCCATTTCTCTGTCCTAGATTTAAAGGATGCTGCATTTTCTATGCTGATACACACTGACTCTTATGACTCCTCTACTGATCCAAATATGTAAAAAAAAAAAAGTGGAATGAGCTAATGCCATGATTAAACCACAAACTAACACAAGAGCTACATTTACCCTCGGTCTACCACCATTCTCTTGCTCCCTAGTTTCTTAGCTCATTTGAGCTCATGTATGGACACCCATTCTTGCTGGTTAATCTTCTTCCCTCAGTCAACATCGTTACATGACTACTTTTATCCTCTCAAGCATCTTCTCACCTAGCCCATAGCTTTTTCAACTAATCCATCTCTCATTCCTGGAGAACAGGAATAATAAACAATCTCATTTTCAGAACTCCCTACTTCTGTAGATGAGACCTCATCTGGTCACTCTGAAGGTAGCTAACTTGCAAGGTGTCATCAGAGTTTACCTTTCAGCTCGAATGGGCCAGGACAGCACAAGCAAATTCTACCTCACTTGAAGATAAGTATGCTTCCACTCCCATAGGACCTCTTAAGCTTAATATTTCCTGTGTCTCCTCCACACCTGTCTCAGCACAAAACTACTTGCTTCAAGATTGTTGCTATTATTCCCACCATCCTCTCACCCCTCCACACATCATTATGTCCTACTCTTCCATGTTCTTGGCATTTTACT
>PVIH01007575.1:55829-99250 GCA_004025045.1 Sigmodon hispidus
AAAAAAAAAAAAAAAAAAAAAAAAAAAAAAAAAAAAAAAAAAAAAAAAAAAAAAAAAAAATGGCACAGAACCTAACAAAATACCTCTGTCTCACAAAAGGCTAAATACAACCATGGTTCATCACATATTGACCACACTGAGCCAGGGGGTTCTTCTTGGAGATTCCAGTACCAAAGGACCATAAAGGGAGGGAAGAGATGCCTACCCTCCTGGGTAACTGAAAATAAAGAATATGTCACCTTCACCATCATAGGCACCGAGACCCCCCCCCCACGGATGGTAGATATAAGAGAGATTGTGGCTAAGCCTCATTGAGTTGGTAAACATAAAGATTCTTGGATCTCTCCAGCCCTTCTACAGACTGACCAGAAGTCAGTTCCCTAACTGAAGTACTTGGGGGTGGGGGAATGGGTACAGCAGCTATTAGAAACCAGTTATAATGCTCGTCCTTGGGGAAATACCCTTGAAGGATACCCTCAGGGCCACTTTGGGACTCCTCAGATCAGTTAACTCCTTCTTCTGTGTTTCTCTCTAAAACCTACCAATGGACAGCAGTAGCCCTCACTGGGATCCTCCTCCTCTTTCCCACCCCATGTCTTTGCAGTGCATCCCAAACCAGGTAACCAAATCACCCATCAGTTATAACTAACTCCTCTTATCCTGTTTATCTTCTTCCCCAAATCAGTCCTTAGGCTTTCCTGAAGCAGAGGCCACCCCATTCACTTGAACAAGCCCCTGTCCAGAAGAAAGTAGATAAAGGAGACTAGCAACATCCTCTGTAATCAGTAAAAAGCTTGCATGATAGGCTGGCTCAAGTATTTGGCCAAGAGGGATCAAGCCCCTTCTGGGAAACAAAAACTGCACATTCTGCATGTCTCAGGAGTCTGATCCAAGACAACAGCATCCTCTTATCTTAACTCCCACAGCATCCTGTTATGACCAGAGGTCCCTCATAAAACCTTGTACTTATGATGCTTTCTTTGTTTTCAGCAATTTCCTTCCCTTTAATGGTCTTCTGCCACTCTCCCACCAACCTTAAACCAGAGACAGCCTTGCAGTGTGTACATCACTGAAGCTTCACTCTCTGGTTTCAGTATGCTTCTGGTAGTCTCACTGTCCCTTGAACCTCTTTTTAAGGAAAACCTAGAGCCAAACAATGACTCACAATATCTGGAAGTGCATGTACAAAACCTGTTCAAGATGAACTTTAAAACATGGAGCGTTATCAAGGGCTCATAAGCTCCCACCCCTAGCAGATGAGCTATTTATAGTTGATGGTTTCTGGGGGATGGAGAGTCAGGGTTGTGGCCCTGGCTTGTCAATTGTGCTCCAGTGGATGGCCCCACACTTCTGAGTATGTACGCAGGCTATAGAAAAAGAGATAAGAGAAAGGATAAGAAGTTGAGAGGGGTTGGGTTAGGGAGATAGAGAGAGATAGGAGAGAAGTTAAGGAAGGAGCAAATTTGGTCAAAATATATTATGTAAAACTCTCATGTAATTCATAAAATTATTATTTTAAAAAGATGGAGAAAGATATGCTAACAAGTAAAAACTAAAAGCAGCAGTGGTATAGGGAACTTTACACTGAAACCAGTCAGAAGAGATGAGGACCGGTACTGAATTAAAGCAGGCAATTATTAACAAAGCAATTACTCACTGAGAAGAAACCATGACTCTAATGTATAGAAACCAATGTACCTAACTTCATAGAACAAACACTGATGAAATAGATGGCAAAGGTACACCAATGAGGCTTGTCTGCAATGCCCACTCTCATTAATAGATACGTACACAGATGGAAAAAAATCAATCAGAACACCCCATTCTATATTTGTTGAAGAAACTTCTTCAAAATAGCTGTGTTTGTTTCTTTTATCACTGTTGTGACAAGTACTTGATAAACAAAGGTGGAAGGCTCTGTGTTTGTGAGCCAGAGAGATGGCTTAGAAGGTAATAGATGGCTTCTGACAAGCCTTATGATCTGAGTTCGATCGCCAGGTCCCACATGATAGATTAAAAGAACTGAGTCCTAAATGCTGTATTCTGATCTGCACACACCCACACACACACACACACACACACACACACACACACACACACACACATACCTGTGCATATACGCACACACAAAAAATAAAATTTAAAAGTGTGATAAAGGAGTTTATTTTGTTCACACTTTGTTTTAATCAGTGTTCTATTACTGTGAAGAGACACCATGACCATGACAACTCTCTAAAGGAAAGCATTTAATTGGGACTGGCTTACAGTTTCAGAGGTTTAGCTCATTATCATCACAATGAGAAGCAAGGCAGCAAGTAGGCAGGCAAGGTGCTGGAGTCTGAATCCACAGGCAGCAGGTGGAGAGAGATACTGTCTTGAATATCTGAAACTCCTGAAGTCCACCCCACACACATACTTCCTCCAAAAAAGCCACATCTACTCTAACAAGGCATACTTCATAATCCCTGTAAGGTAGTGCCACTCCCTAATGACCAAACATTCAAATATGTAAAGTTATGGAGACCATTCTTATTTAAACCACCACATTCCACTGTTTGTTTGTTTGTTTGTTTGTTTGTTTGGTTGGTTGGTTGGTTGGTTGGTTGGTTTTGCTTTTCTCGGGGGAGGCTCCACAACCCAGCTCCAAAACAAATCACTCACAGAGGCTTATTCTTAATTACAAGTCCCTGTATAAATTATTGTATTGTGCCAAATATTTAATCTTGTGATAGAATGACAAATATAAATGAGATGTTTTCATGTTACATAGAACCTGGATAACTTCTATCTATTCCTCTAGCTGTTGAATTCTGAAGACAAAATCACAGTTGCTTGTAGCAGATGGCAGTGAGCTTTCAGAAATCCTTCCCACCCTCTACAAAATGACTAGCTTATATATGTTGATACTGGAGCATCTTGTAGATTTGCAAAAGCATCTTCAAGAATAGTAAAAATAGTACTTGAAAAGCTGCATAAGATTCTCAGCATGGTTTTTAAAAGCCATTCCCAAAAGCTGAATGGGTATTGAGCAAGATCTCATTGTCTACAAGTTGCTAGATAGAAATATCCCAAAATAATAGTTATTATAATTTTTGTTAGTTTAATGACAGAAGTACATGGTAAAATTTATTGAAGAAGAGAATCCATAGTTTTGATGATAAAGAACCAGGAAAGAAAAAGGGAGGGATGGTCACACAAATACAAATACATATATGCATACAATAACAATTGAATAAACAGAGGCCATTAATTCAAAGAAGAGCAGGAAGGGGTTATGGGAAGGTTTGGAGGAAAGAAGTAACAGGGAGAAGTACAATTAAAGCACAATCTCTAAAATAAATTTACTAATAATTATTTACTAATATATAATATAATTTACTAATAACAATAATAGTTTACTAATATTTAGTGACCTAACCAAAAATAAAAAAGGAAACAATCTTAGATAGAATTTGAAACTCTCTACTTAACGGCTAGCACCTATGAGTACCAAAGTGCACCATGCAGACCTTGGGGTAGAATTGCTGCTGACAGTCATTCTCAGTAAGGTATACTATATAGTATATTACTGGGCCTGTTGGTACAATAGTAGCACACTTGTTATAAATGCAACCAATGAGCTTCTTAATATAATTAATGCCTGTTCTACTGGAGGGAACTTATATCTGGTACTATGAATTAGAACAAAAACCTATGGCTAGGGAGGCCACTGTTAGTAGTTTGATTAGCTGATGTGATTTGTTTTACCAAATTGTTTACCTAATTTTTGTGTTACTGCTGACAGATTATTACATCATCCATTGTGGACTAAATTTTCTTTATTGTATTTAGCTATGGTTAATGTGGAGATGTATAGGTAGTCTAAGTGATGAAAATAAATGACTATTATGGCATAGAATACTCGTGTTATATTGGACCTTGTCCTAAGCTAGAAAAACAATATCTACCCCAATTACATACACCTTCACTAATCATTAGCTTTGGCTAACTTTCTTCTACATTCTTTTTCTCTAATATTCATAATAATTAAATGTCTATATTACTTAGGGTTCATAGAACATTGCTGCAGAGGAGGGGAAAGAATTTAAGAGCCACAGGAAATGGGTGAGTGTTATGTACCTATTTCCTGGAAATCAATTTGGAGACAAAAAAGAAACTCACAAGACTCAGAAAGTTCATAAAATGCATAAGACTTGTAACAAAATGCAAACAGTAACTAATTGCTATAGAGGAAGAGACTCTTCTATTGCAGATGCAGCCTCTCCCTTAATCTGCCCAGTATGGGATTGTAATATGGCTAAAGGTAAGGTGAGGCCCCCTGTAGTCTGTCGCCAGTCTCTTTTGGGGGTCCCCAATGCAGCCACAAAATGGCCTGCAAATCTGAGTAGGCTCTGTAACATAGGGCAGAGGATGGATAAGGATGCTGTGCTAGTGAAGGTGGCTCAGGAAGAATATGAAAGGGAGAGTGCAGAGAAAAAGAAAATCAAAGGAAAACAGCTTGGGAATCAGCACATGTCTAACATGCTGCTGGCTGCTACACAGAGCCAAGAAATTAGTCTGTATGTTAATGACCAGCTGAATGCAGCCATAGATTGAGAAACTTGCGTGGTGGGGACTGAGCAGCTATTGCAGATTTTGGCCTAAGTCTGCAAGCAACAGGTAACATACCTGGGATACATCCTGAAGGAAGGGCAGCGGTGGCTCTCAGATGCAAGGAAAGAGACTTCAGATCCCCACACTTATTGCTGCCAGGCAAGTGAGAGAGTTCCTGGGCTCAGTGGGGTTCTGTCATCTGTGGATCCCAGGATTTACAGAATTGGCCAAATCTTTATATGAGGCCACCAAAGAAGGGCGGAACTTCATCTGGACTGAGGACCACCAGCTAGCCTTTGACAAACTCAAGCAGAGTCTACTTTCATCTGCAGCACTGGGTCTGCCAGATGTGACAGAGCCATTTTATATGTAGATGAGAGCAAGGGGATAGCCAAGAGTCCTAACCCAAACCCTGGCAGCTGGATGGCCATCTTACCTCCACACAATAGCAGCTGTGGCACAGCTGGTTAAGGACACTGACAAGCTGACCTTGGAACAGACTCTCATCATAACCACCTCTCATGCACTTGAAGGAATTCTCAAGCAGCCCCCTGATCAGTGGCTGTGCAATGCTAGAATGAATGACTCAGTACCAGATAATGTTGCTTAAGCCTGCCAGAATAACCTTACAGGTGTCTTCAGCTCTGAATCCAGCTACTCTACTGCCTGATCTGGATTTAGAGGCAATGCAGAACTGTTTTGGGATCCTGGCCCAGGCACACAGCATTAGGCCAGACTTGCAAGACATCCTATTGCCCACTGCAGAAGCTTTGTGCAGGATGGCCTGAGGGAGCTGCAGTTACTACTGCAGAAGAGGTAGGATAGGCAGACTGGATGCCACATGAGATGTCTTCCCAAAGGATGGAGCTGATAGCCCTCCCTAAAGCTCCATGGTTACCCAAGAAGCTGACCATTGTCCATTGCCCAGGGGCACCAGAGAGGGGATGGACCTGTCCTCAGGGACAACAGACTGGCAGGTAGAACCACCTGACAGGTGGCACTCTAGACTGATGTAGTTTTTGCATGTGAGCTAGTGGACCTTGGGGCACCTGGGTATGCTAAGTAAGATCTTTCCTGGATGGAAACCGTCCCCATGATCCAGTGCACAGATGGATGATGGAGAGCTTCAGACAGTAAAATCATCTTGCTCTTTCTCAGAAAATTGAGACTCAATCTCCCCAATGATCCAGCAATACCACTTCTGGGTGTATACCCTAAAGATGCACAGTCGCACTCCAAAGGCATTAGCTCAACTATGTTGTAATAGCAAGAACCTGGAAACAACCTAGATACCCCTCAACTGAAGAATGGATTAACAAACTGTGGTACATTTACACAATGGAGTACTATTCAGCAGTAAGAAAAAATGATCCTAAGTTTTTTTGCAGGCAAATGGATTGATTTGGAGACTATCTGTAGAGAGCTGCCTGCCCTCTACCTTCCACATGGTGAGTGCTCTCAGTGACAAACTATCCCATAATTGGCTAGGCTGAGGATCTGGCTTGCTTCCACGTGCCTGGACCTATAGGTGGTGCCCACGTGGTGTACTGAGGTTGGCTGCCCAGAGGCTATTTAGGCTTCGGGCGGGTTTTCCCCGAAAGAAGGAGAAGATGTAGTAAGTCAGTCAGTCCCCGTCGTAAGACAGAAGTCAGAATTCAGGGTTCCTGAATGAAACTGCAGAAAGAAGAGCCTGGTGTCGCATCTTCCTTGAAACAATCTAGATGTCCCTGAACTGAAGAGTGGATTAACAAACTGTAGTACATCTACACAATGGAGTACTACTCAGCAGTAAGAAAAAATGATATCCTAAAATTTGCAGGCAAATGGATGGATTTGGAGACTATCCTCCTGAGCGAGGTATCACAAACCAAGAAAGATAAGCAGGGGATGTACTCACTCATTAGTGGACTCTAAACAAACAAACAAACAAACAAAAAGCAAAGCAAAGCATGCCCAAGCTGCAAATCACAACCACTGAACAACTTGGGATCAGAAACACCTTGGACTGACTCCTTGGATCCCACTCCCCCTAGAGGAACACCTGACTCAGTCTTGAGGTTTGGGGAAGAAAGCTGGATTTGCCAGGAGTGGAGGCTGAATTAAGCAATATTGGGACATTGGGACCCTGGGACCTTGGGACCTTGGGACCGCCTGCCCACGGGGGTGATGGGGAGTTGTGGAAAAGAAAGAATGACCTGATGTGGTGGGAGGGGGAAGGGACCTTGAATAAGGATGTACAAGGATAGAATGTGTGACTTCTTTGTTTATAATAATAAAAAAAGAAAAGTAAAATCATCTTGCCTGAGCATCTGGGAGAGAGACTGCTTACCAAGATCTGCTGATCCCCTCATTTGGAAACACGGAGAATGCAGGACTTTCTTGTAAACATTGTCACCAACTGCAAAGCTTATAAGCTCATCAGTGCTGTTGTTAACCCTGGAAACCCTAGGTATCAACTCAAGGGGAAGTAGTCTGGAGCCTACTGGGAAGTAGGCTTTACTGAGATAAAACCTAGCAAGCATGGTGACTGGTATCTTCTAGTTCTGTTAGACACATTTTCAGGATGGACAGAAGCCTCTCCCACAAAACATGAAAAAGTACAGGTGATGGCAAAGAAGTTACTTGAAGACATCCTGCACAGATATGGATTTCCAACCATGATAGGGGCAGACAATGGACCACTTTTTGGGTCCTAGGTAGGTCAGAGTTTAGCCACCTTTCTGGGGAGTGATCAAAAATTATATTGTGTATACGGACCCCACAGTTCAGGACAAGTAGACAGGATAAGCTATACTCTAAAATGAGGCCAAATTAAATTGACCTTGCAAGCTAGCACAGACTGGGTGGCTCCCTTTGCCTTATATGGGACCAGGAATTCCCCTTAGCAGATGAAGCTAACCCCATTTGAATTTCTGCTTGGCATCTCTTGCCCCATCATCTCTAACCTTCAGGTGGATTTGCTGACAGAAGTAGATGACCAAGATCTTCTCAATGCTACACAAGGAGCCCGGTGGACAAACAAGGAAGTATGGCCCAAGCTCAGGGCCCTCTATGAATCTGGTGTTCCCCCTGAAAGGTTTCAACCAGGGAACTGGGTCTACCTTAAGGGACATCATCTAAGGTCCTTGAAGCCTGCCAGGGCAGCAGACCCCTAAACACTCAAGAAAAATTTCCAGAGTGGAGGATGGGAAGATCCAGACAACCCCCTCAAAGTGGTATCATGTCTCAGGAAGTACATGGACTCCTTGGACTTGGACTCTGACCTGGATGGAACTAGAGACAGGAGAGCTGCATGTCTAGAACTCTCAGGAACCAGTCAGAGGGGGAAATGTGAGGACCTGGATAAGTAGCTGCTGCACCTTAGTTAGCCCTTTGCCCAATCCTGGAGCATCAAGGTGTGCTGCACCTTGATTATGTAGGTTTTTCTTTAAAGATCCCTGCCCTTTGGGGCAATGGCCCTTAGCCCTTCTGCTGCTCCAGAGCTAGGTTATTGACCAGGTTCTGGTTCTCTGCATGTAGCAATAAAATCTCAACTCTTCACAGCGTGTCCAGCCTCCCTGGTGGCAAGCGTGGAAATTCTTACATATGGGCATAACAATTTTCATTAAGAGCATTTCAGCCAACCTTCCAACAGGGCTAATTACAGTAAAAAACATATTACTGAACAGTGATGTATAAAAAATTTAAAAATATTTGTATGTATTTGTCATAAGAGTAACAGTAATTGACTTAAACATTACCTATGCATCTTAACCTTTTATTCAGTTCCTTGTTCTTCTGTGTTTGGGCAAGCAGGTTTTATCTGCAGTACCTGGAGTTGAGTCTTCCTTACCTGGAAGGACAGGTTGTCCTTTACTTAAAATTGGGAATTCCCGGCAGATTTCTCCATCCTCTTGCTCTTGTGCCAGCCATCGTTGAACAGGAATATAAAACTTTTCTCCAGAATTCATGTTTTGCAATTCTATCTGTAATAGCAATAAAAGGGATCAAAGAATAAAATAGATTTTCTTTAGGCATGATACATAGGTCATAGTTTAAGAGTATAAAATACAGAGAATTTAATAAAATGGTAATAATCCATTATCTAGAATCTCATTTAGCCCAAACAACAAACTGTATAAAGCCTTTTTTTATACTTGGAATATTCGTGTCATCCTGAAATTTGCACGCAAATGGATGGAACTAGAAAAAAAAATCATACTGAGTGAGGTAACCCAGACCCAAAAAGACAAACACAGTATGTATTCACTCAAAAGTGGATAGGAAATGAAAATGAAAGGATAAATAGGCTAGATTCCACAACCCCAGGGAAGCTAGGTAGAGAGGAGGACCCTAAGCAGAATACATATGGATTGCCCCAGGAAAGGAAATGGTTAAAGTCTCCTGGGTAAACTGGGAGGGTGTGTAGAGGGGACAAGATCAGGGAGGGACAGAGAGGGTGAGCAATGAAAGTGATGTTTTGAGTGAGGTCCCAGACTCTTAGCAGTGCTGGAGAGGGTGCCTGAACTAGCCTTCCCCTATAGTCAGACTGGTGACTAACCTAATTGTCATCATAGAACCTACATCTAAAGATGCAGACAACTCACAGCCAAGCACTTGGCTGAACTTCTGGAATTCAGTTCAAGAGAGGGAGGAGTGACTAAAGGAGCAAGAGGGGAGGATCAAGGGCACAACAAAGAAAACCACAGGGACCACTGACCTAAGCTAATGGGAGCTCATGGACTCTGGATTCTCAGCTAGAGAGCCTGCATGGAACTGAACTAGGTTCTCTGAATGAGGGTAACAGTTACATTGATCAAGCTGTGAGTGAGCTCCCTGGCTATGGAACCAGAAACTATTCTGGTTATATAAACTGGATTTTAGAGCCCATTCCCTATTGTGGAATGCCTTGCTCAGCCTTGATACAAGGAGGAAGCGATGAGTTCTGCCTCAACTTGGTATGTTGGTCTATGGTGACTTTTGAAGGGAAGCTTTACCCACTTTGAGGAGTAGATGTTGGGGCTGGAGTAGGGACATCAAGAGAAGGGAAGGAAGGAGAAACAGTAGACGGTATGTAAAAGGAATTTTATTAATAATTAAGTTAAAAAATGTGTCTTGGAGCAGTCTTGTCTAAGGAACCAGAGGTAGCTCAGAGGTGAATAAAAGTTTACCATGCACAAAGCCCTGAGTTAATCCCACTGCCTTCCCTTCCTGCAACAGGAAAGTTCTCCTGTGTTTATAGACTGTCAGGCAAAGAAAGCTTTCTTTCAATGATAATGAGTTTGGGTGAGTGAGAAACAGAATTGAGTATTTCACTCCAATTGTTGTATTTTTCCATTGCAATCTTACATAATCTTTCAAATTATTTAACAAGTGTCCCAGCACCTTAGCTTTATGGATAATATAGTGTTGGTTATTAGTTAGTAACTAAATGAGATAGGAAATGCATTTATGACAAACTTATAGATTTATTAACAATAAAATTGAAAAATAGTATGTAACTATTGAAGTATGAACTTTAATATACTTTGAATGGTCTAAAAAGCAAAAAGAAAATTATTTTATACAAGAATTAAGAAGTAATGTTGAACTCTAGCCACTACTTTCTGTATTTTTCAGAGTAAACTAAATTTTTTCATTCTGCTTCAAGAATCTTTTTTACTTTAAGGTAAAAGTTATGGGATTAATAACAATTATTCATCACTAATAACACAGTAAAAATGTATTGTAGGTAATGATTTGCCTTCCATAAACTTTTTAATAATTTTCTCTCATACTATAAAACTGCAAATGAGAAAATTTACCAAATGTCATAGTTACTTTTCTCTTGCTGTGGTAAAAACACCATGACCAAGGCTACTTATAAAAGAAAGTGTTAAATTAACTTATGGTTTCAGAAGGTTAGAATTTGTGATGGCAGAGCAACGGAATGGTGGGAGGAATAGCTGAGGGCTAACACCTTGACCCACAAGCAGGAGGCAGAGAGGAGCAAACTGGGAATGGCTTCATTATTTTGAAACCTCAAAGCCTATCCCCAGTGACACACCTCTTCCAATAAGGTCAGAGATCCCAGTCCTTACCAACAGTTCCACCAAATAAGAACCAAGTATTCAAATTATATGAACCTATTAAGGCCTTTTTTATACAAACCATCACATGCCACTCCCTGGCTCTTGGCTATATCATAAGGCAAATGTATTTAGTTTAACGTCAGATGTCTCTATAATCTTTTATAGTTTCATTTAAAAAAATTCATTAGTATTTTATACAAATGAATGAACATAAGCACAAATATAATAGAGTAATTAGATATAATTTATAATACATGATTAGTCATTGTACTGACTGGTTTTGTATGTCAACTTGACAGATAGAAGCTAGGGTCATCAGAGAGGAAGGAGCCTCAGTTGAGGAAATGCCTCCGTGAGATGCAGCTGTAAGGCATTTTCTAGTGATCAATGGGAGTTGGGTCAGTACAAGGAGAGAGGAATCCTATCTTGGCTGGTGATTCTAGGTTCTATAAAAAAAAGTCAGCTGAGCAAGGCAGGTGAATTGGGAAGCAGCCCTCTGTGCCTCTGCATCAGCTCCTCCCTCCAGGATTCTGCGCTGTTTGAGTTTCTGTGCTGACTTATTTTAGTGATGAACAGCAATGCTGAAATGTAATCCAAATAAGCCCTTTCCACCCCAACCTGCTATTTGGTCATGGTGTTTCATCGCAGCAATAGAAACTCTAAGACAAATTGGTACCGGAAGTGGGATAGTACTAAGACAGACATGACCATGTTTTAGGGAGGATTGTGGGAAGACATTGAACTTTGGACTAGAGAAACTATTAAGGATTAAGTGCTTTGTGGGATCTTCTGTGGGATCTTGGAAGATAGAAATGTTGAGAGTAGAGCAAGGGATGGAGGCCTGACTTGTGAAGTTTCAGGTGGAAGTTTAAAGATTCTGTCTGTCCATTTGTTATTTTGAACTAAGATTCTGTGGTCCTGATTAGCTGAGTCTAAAGAATCAGTTGTGATTACAAGATACCTGAACTATTAAGGCAAAACTTTGCTTTGCTAGAATACTTGATGCTGGTCAGGTAGAGCTAAGAAATTATTAGTTATTAAGGTGAGGCCAGCATTACTGCGGTGAAATCCTCTGTGAAGTGTTCCCTGGGGGCACAGAGAATCTGTGTTTCAGCGGAAGCCAAGGTTGTACTACATGCTGGCAGCTGGACTTGATAATGTGTAAGCATCACACAGGTGGCACTGGTTTTGAAAGCATAAAGAAATCATGAAGAGCAGGTGAAGTTTGGCACTGTAAGAGCCCAGCAAAGGCCATTGGCGAAGGTGCATCCTCATTGACAATTGAGGTCCAGGACTGAAGAGGTCATATGAAGAAGTTGAGACTTGGCACCATAAAGAGAGCCTATGAGAGGCTATTGTTACAAGTGCATTGCAGTTGCAGCAGAAGACTCCAGCATTGTGGAAGTGCCAGTATCATGGGATAACTACCAAAACCAGCAGCAGCTGTAGCAGTGTAGCTAACCAGAACCTAGAAGACAAGCTGTGTGTGCTGCAGAAGGCAGAGCCAGAGAAAGGACTGAAGCCCTTTCGAGGAGTACAGAAGATTGTGAGTAAATCCAAGTCATGGTTGCAATCTGCTTTTGCTTTGACTCCATTGCGACTGTACCCTGATTTTTTCCACTTGAAGTAAGAAAGTATTTTATTACAGCTCACAGTTGTGAGACTGAATTTTAAAAGACTTTGTATTTTAAAAGGGATTGGCTATTTTAAGGAAACTAAAATTTTAATGTGTTTGAATTTGTAAGGACTGTGGTGCTTCTAAACTTATTAATGCTTTTTATGTGTGTTATGTAATATAGTTGAAGATGTGCTACATTCATTTATGCTATGGAACATTTGTTTAATGATGCAAAAAAAAAAATGTGTTGCATTCTTTTGTAAAGCTGTGTTGCTTTCCCTGTCTAAAACACCTGATTGGTTTAATAAAGAGCTGAATGGCCAATAGCAAGGGCAGAGAAAGGAAAGGTGGGGCTTCCAGGCAGAGAAAATAAAGAGGAGCGAAGAGGAGGAGAAGTGGACACCAGGGGGAGCCACCGAGCTATCCAACCAGGCACAGAGTAAGAAGAGAAGAAATGTAGAATAGAGAAAGGTAAAAGCCCAGAGACAAAAGGTAGATGAGATCATTTAGGCTAAGAAAAGCTGGCCAGAAATAAGGGAAGCAAAGGCTGGAAATTCATAAGAATAAGTCTCTGTATTTATTTGGGAACTGGGTAGCAGGTCCTCAAAGATCAAAGAGTAAAGAAAAAAAAAACTGCAAACTTGAGATCTTGGGAAGAAATAAGAAAGAGTTGTGGCTTAGTAGTAATGTTTAAGTGTCAAGGTGAGAAGGGGTCATTTATACTGGCTGGTTTTGTGAGTCAACTTGACATAAACTAGAGTCATCAGAGAGGAAGGAGCCTCAAGAAAGTGCCTCCATGAGGTCGGAATGTAGGGCATTTGCTCAATTAGTGATCAATAAAGGAAGGTCTAACTTATTGTTGGTGGTGGCATCCCTGAGCTGCTGGTTCTAGGTTCTATAGGAAAGCAGACTAGCAAGCCAGGGGAAGCAAACCAGTAAGCAGCACCCCTCCATGGCCTCTGCATCATCTTCTGCCCCCAAGATCCTGCCCTGTTTGAATTCTTGTCCTGACTTCTTTCAGTGATGAAGAGTAATGTTTCCTCCCAACTTACTTTTTGGTCATGGTGTTTCATTACAGCAATGTAAACCCTAAAACAATCATCAAACACTTGGAATTGCCTGCAATGAACTCCAAAATGTTTATTAATGCTAAGTTCTGCCCTTTTCTATCATCATTTTTTGTGTATTTGCTAACCCACAGTTCACCAACTTTAGCATTCAAAATTCTTTTCCATTTTTGACATGTTTCTAAGCAATTTAACTCTCTTTCTTGAATTACTATATAAACTAGGCTTATATCACCTTTGACAACATTACTTCACACATAAGGTATATCCCTTTTACATACAAAATAAATATTTTGTAATTATTCCTAAATGAAAAATTGTGATCCAACTGTATTTTGTCTATAAGACATTCATTTCAGGAGACTCTCTGTAGCACACAGGACTAGGGTTTGGCTGTGAGGGGCTCCTCCAACCACACTTAAAAAGGGGACCTTACATGGCCAGCCCCGCCTCCAACTGTATCAGCAGAGAAGAACTAAGGACTTTGAAATTCAGACCTGTCCAGGGGTGAGGTGAGAAAGTTCCAGCATCTGATCCTCCATCTGGAAAATTGTATTCCAGGCTCAGGGTCAATCTGCAGAGCCTGATCCCAGACTCTCTCCTTAGCATACAGGACTTGGGTTTGGCTGAGAGGGGCTCCTCCAGCCACACCTAAAAGAGGGGACATTGCATGGCCGGTCCCACATCCAGGGCAAACTGCATCATCAGAGAAGGACTGAGGCCTTGAAATTCAGACCCTTGTCCAGAGAACAGTCAGCGATCAAGCAGACCCCTTGCTCAGAGGAGACAGGAGACACACAAGCCCTCTTGCCACAAATGACTAGGAACTGACTAATCGTGAACCACTGAAGCCATTGTCAGATGCCAGTGCAAAAATACACATAATAATATAAAGAAAAACAAGGCAACTCCAGAAGAAACTTGTGATTCTACAACTACAAGACCAGAACAGAGCAATGAAGAAGAAACAGAAGAAAACAATACCAAAACACCTTTATGAAGATTATTGAAGCCTCTAAGAAGATATAAAAAATTCTCTTAAAGAAATAGAAGAAAATACAAACAAAAAAAAGGAAACAGATGAACAGATACTTGGAAAAAAAAACAAGAAAAGATAAACAAAAAATGAACAAACATTCCAAAAACTAAAAGCAGAAATAGAAGCAATAAAAAGGCACAAAATGAGGCAAAGATGGAAATAAAAAATCTGAAGGAAAGAGCTGGAACTACAGATACAAACATAACCAACAGAATCCAAGAGATGGAAGAGAGAATCTCTGAAATGGAAGATTCAGTAGCAGAAATAGATACATCAGTCAAAGAAAATACTAAAATCAAAAAAGTCATAGTACAATATGATCAGGAAATCTGGGACACTATGAAAAAACATAACTTGAGAATAATAGGAATAGAAGAAGGAGAAGAATACCAGCTCAAAGACACAGATAATGTATTCAATAAAATCATAGAAGAAAACTTTCCTAACTTAAAGAAGGAAATGGCTATAAAGACAAAAGAAGCTTACAGAATACCAAATAGATATGACGCCAAAAAATCTCAGTTCACCACATAATAATCAAGCCACAAAACATACTGAAAAAAGCAAAAAATTTAAGAGCTGCCAAAGAAAAGGGCCAACTTACTTATAAAGTCAGAACCATCAGAATAACACCTGACTATTCAATGGAAATGAGGAAGGCTAGAAGGAATTGACTAGAAGTTATACAGTCACTAAAAGAACATGACTGCCAACCTAGACTACTATACCCAGCAATATTATCAATCACCATAGATGTAGTAAACAAGATATTTCATGACAAAGTCAGACTGAAACAATACCTGTCTACCAATCCGGCCCTCCAGAAAGCATTAGAGGGAAAACTCCAACCAAAAGATACCAGGTACACCCATGAAACCACAATCAATCAATAATCCCACAGAAGAATAGCCCAGAGAAAGTAAATACATACAAGCTACCACCAAAAATAGCAGGAAATATCAATCAGTGGTCACTAATATCCTTTAATATCAATGGACTCAACTCACCTATAAAAAGACACACACTAACAAGATGGATAGAAACACAGAAGCCATCCTTCTGCTGCATACAAGAAACAACTTCAATCACAAAGACAGACACAGGCCCAGAGTAAAGGGTTAGGAAAAGATTTTCCAATCAAATGGTCCTAAGAAACAAACTGGGGTTGCCATCCTAATATCCAACAAAGTAGAGTTTAAGCTACAAGCAATTAAAAGGAACCAATATGGTCATTACTTATTCATCACAGGAAAAATTGGTCAAGAGGAGATTTCAATTCTGAATATTTATGCTCCTAATATAAGGGCACCTACCTATGTAAAAGAAACACTGCTAAAGCTCAAATCCCACATCGGTTCTCACACCCTCATAGTGGGAGACTTCAATACCCCACTTTCACACATAAATAGGGCAACCAGACAGAGATTCAACAGAGAAATAAGGACTCTAACAGAGGTTATGATGCAAATGAATTTAATAGATATATACAGAAGCTTCCACCCAAATGCAAAGGAATATGCCTATTTCTCACCTCCTCATGAAACTTTCTCTAAAATTGACCACATAATTGGTCATAAAGCAAATATCAGCAGATACAAAAAAATGGAAATAATCCCTTGTATCATATCGGACCACCAGGGCCTAAAGTTAGAGTTGAACAACATCAAAAATCACAGAAAGCCTACCAACTCATGGAAAGTAAACGTCACTCAGCTGAACCACTTCTCGATCAAGGAAGAAATTGAGAAAGAAATTAAAGTCTTCCTAGAATTTAATGAAAATGAATCCACAGCATACCCAAACTTGTGGGACACAATGAAAGCAGTCTTAAGAGAAAAATTCATAGCACTAAATGCCTATATGAAAAACCTAGAGAAATCTCACACTAGAGACCTAACAGCACAGCTGAAAACCACAGAACATTTAAAAGCAAACTCACCTAGAAGGAGTAGACAGCAGGAAATGATCAAACTTAGAGCTGAAATTAATACAATTGAAACACAAGAACAATACAAAGAATCAATGATTCAAAGAGTTGATTCTTTGGGAAAGTCAACAAGATAGATAAGCCCTTATCCAAACAAATCAGAAAGCAGAGAGAGAATATCCAAAATGACAAAATCAGAAATGAAAAGTGGGACATAACAACAGAACCCCAGGAAATCCAATTATCAGATCATAATTTGAAAATCTTTATTCCTTAAAAAAAAAATCCTAGAAGAAGTAGACAGCTTTTTGGACAAGTACGATTTACCAAAATTAAATGAAGAACAGATTAATTACCTAAACAGACCTGTAACCCTTAAGGAAATTGAATCTGTCATTAAAAGCCTCCCAAGAAAAAGAAGCCCAAGTCCAGATGGTTTCAATGCAGAATTCTACCAGATATCCAAAGAAGAATTACTGCCATTACTTCTTAAACTATTTCACACAGTAGAAACTGAAGGAATATTGCCTAATTCCTTTAATGAGGTCACAATTATCCTAATACTGAAGGCACTCAAAGACACAACAAAGAAGGAGAAGTACAGACAATTTCCCTCATGAATATTGATGCTAAATTTCTCAACAAAATTTTGGCAAACCATATACAACAATATATAAAAAATATCATTCACCATGACCAAGTAGGCTTCATCCCAGAAATGCAGCAATGGTTCAACATACGAAAAACCATAAATGTCATCCAACATATAAACAAACTAAAGGAACAAAACCACATGATCATATCCTTAGATGCTGAAAAAGCCTTTGACAAAATTCAGCACTCCTTTATGATAAAAGTTCTTGAGGGATCCGGTATACAGGGAGAATATCTAAATATAATAAAGGCGATTTACAAGAAGTCGACAGCCAACACCAAACTTAATGGAGAAAAACTCAAAGCAATCTCACTAAAATCAGGAACTAGACAAGGATGTCCTCTCTCCCCTTATCTATTCAATATAGTTCTCAAAGTTTTAGCTAAAGCAATAAGAGAACTAAAGGAGATTAAGGGGATACAAATTGAAAAAGAAGAAGTGAAATTATCTCTATTTGCTGATGATATGATAGTATACATAATTAACCCACGAAATTCTACCTAGGAACTTCTACAGCTGATAAACACCTTCAGCAGTATAGCAGGATACAAGATTAACTCAAAGAAATCAGTAGCCCTTCTATATACAAGAGATAAAAGGGCTGAAAAAAAAATAAGGGAAACATCACCCTTTATAACAGCTGCAAATACCATTAAATACCTTGGAGTAACTATAACCAAAGTAACAGATCTATCTGACAAAAATTTTAATCACTGAAGAAAGAAATTGAGGAGGATATCAGAAAATAGAAAGCTCTCCCATGTTCCTGGAAAGGTAGGATCAACATAGTAAAAATGACAATTCTACCAAAGGCAATCGACAGATTCAATGCACTGCCCATCAAAATCTCAACACAATATTTTTGGACCTTGAAAGAACAATACTCAATTTCATTTGGAATAACAAGAAAGTCAGGATTGCCAAAACAATTTTACTCAACAAAAGAACCTTAGGAGGCATCACCATCCCCAACTTTAAGTTACACTATAGAGCTACAGTAATAAAAAACAGCCTGGTACTGGCATAAAAACAGACTTGTGGATCAATGGAATAGAATTGAGGATCCAGACATTAACCCAAAAACCTATGAACACCTGATCTTTGACAAAGAGGCCCAATATAATCAATGGAAAAAAGATAGTATCTTTAATAAATGGTGTTGGCATAGCTGTGTTGGTAATGTGAAGAAAAATGCAAATAGATCCAAGCCTGTCACCCTGCACAAAACTCAAATCCAAGTGGATCAAAGACCTCAACATAAACCCAGCCACTCTGAACCTAATAGAAAAGAATATGGGAAATAACCTTCTATGAATCGGCACAGGCGACCACTTCCTAAATGTAACACCAGTGGGACAGACACTAAAAACAACAATCAATAAGTGGGACCTCCTGAAACTGAGAAGCTTCTGTAAAGCCAAGGACACTGTCAATAGGACAAAATGAAAGCCTACAGAATGGGAAAAGATTTTCACCAACCCTACAAGTGATAGAGGATTGATATCTAAAATATATAAAGAACTTAAGAATTTAGAGCCCAAAACTTTTAATAGCCCAATCAAAAACTGGAGTTCAGAACTAAAAAGGCAATTCTCAGCAGAGAATTATGAATGGCTGAAAGGCACTTGAAAAAGTGCTCAACTTCTTTAGCCATCAGAAATATGTAAATCAAAACAACTTTGAGGTATCACCTTATACCTGTCAGATTGGCTAAGATAAAAGGCACAAATGACAGCCTATGATGGAGTGGTTGCTGAGCAAGGGGAATACTCCTCCATTGTTGGTGGAAGTGTAAGCTTGTTCAGCCACTTTGGAATGCAATATGGTGGTTTCTCAGAAAACTGGGAATCAATCTCCCCAAGGATTCAGCAATACCACTTCTGGGTGTATACCTTAAAGAGGCACATTCACACTCCAAAGGTATTAGCTCAACTATGTTCATAGCAGCATTATTTGTAATAGCAAGAACCTGAAAACAACCTAGATGCCCCTCAACTGAAGAATGGATTAACAAACCATGGTACATCTACACAATGGAGTACTATTCAGCAGTAAGAAAAAAAAATGATATCCTAAAATTTGCAGGCAAATGGATGGATTTGGAAAATATTCTCCTGAGTGAGGTATCTCAAATCCAGAAAGATAAGCAGGGGATGTACTCACTCATTAGTGGACTCTAAACAAAAAAAGGAAAAAAGCAAAGCATGTCCAAGCTGCAAACCACAACCACTGAACAGTTTGAGATCTGAACCACCGTAAACTGACACCTTGGATCCCACTCCCTCTAGAGAACACCTGACTCAGTCTTGATGTTGAGGGGAGGAAACTGGATCTGCCAGGACTAAAGACTGAACTGAACAATATTGAGGTCTTGGGACCTCCTGCCCATGCCAGGAAGGAGATGGGGAGATGTGGAGAAGAGAGAGTGACTGGAGGGGGTGGGAGGGGGATGGGACCTTAATAAGGATATACACGGATGGAAAATGTGACTTTATTCATAATAAAAAAAATTAAAAATTAAAAAAATAAAAAAGACACTCATTTCAGATAGAATTATGTCTGTAACTTTAAAATAGATTTCATCAGGATATATTCATAGTGTTACCCCTTGTTCTCATTGATTCTGTTTGCCCCACTGACTCCAGCATTTATCCCTCCACATTCTTCCAGTTGGTTTTTTTCCACTTACCCGCCAGTAGTGCCAACTGTGTCTCTCCTCCCCTTTTCAATGATATATTTTTCATATAACATATTCTAGTTATGTTTTCTTCTCCCCCACCTCCTCCCAGATCCTCCTTACAAACTCCATTTGTATTGCTTTAATTATGTATATGGTTTAGGAAGATTCTACATTAGTAGGTTTCCATATGATCCTCAAATGGCCCTTAATGTTACTTATATTTCCTTATACTTTCCTCCTTACCCCTCTTTTCCAGTCTCCTCCCCATTTAGTCCTATAATTCTCCTCTCCATAACTATATAGTCTATTTCTTCTTTCTTAGGAGATCCTTCTCCTCTCTCCCAATACCTTATTCTATACCTAACCTCCCTGTTTATTCAGATTGTAGCATACATGTTGAAGGTTTAAAAGCTAACATTCTTATAGAAGAGAAAACATAATCACCCAGCGTGATTTTTTTTCTAGCCCAAACATTATACCTCTGAATTTCTTTACTTTTATAAACAGCTAAATAATATTTTGTTGTCCAAATGTACCATGTTTTCATTATCCATTCACCAGTTGATGGACATCTAGGCTATTTCCAATTTTGAACTATTAGTAATAGAACACCAATAAACATGGATGAGCAGGTGTCTCTGTAACACAATGTAGAGTTATTTGGGCATATGTTACATATGTCAATTGTTGAAGATGCTATTTTCTAGTGTGGATTTTTGGCTCTGTGTCAAAAACAAGGTGTCCATAGGTATATAAATTTATGTCTGCATCTTCAATTTTATGAATATGTCTGTCTTTATGCCAATACCATTCTAGTTTTATTGCCATATCTCTATAACACAACTTGAAATCAGAATATGTGATACTTTCAGCAGATTTTATTATTCAGGACTTTTTAACTATTTTTGATTTTGTGTGTCTATATCTATTTAAAAGGATAAAAATTGTGCATTTGATTTCTGTAAAAAATGTGTTGAAATTTTGATGGGGATTATATATAGTAATATATATAATAATATGTGGCTTTTGTAGGATAGCCATATAGGATTCTCTATATTAATTCTTTATATTAATCTTAGTAATGCATAATCATGCAAAGTTTTTATAATATCTTGTATATTCTATTTCTTCTTCAACACATTAAAGTTTCTATTATGCAAGTCATTTGCTTGCTTGTTTAGAGTTTTTTGAGGCTTTTTGGCATCTAATGGGATGATCATGTGGATTTTTGTCCTATGTGGTTTTATCTTTTGGTTTATGTGGTGTACTACATTTATAAATTTACATACACTGAACCATCCCTGAATCTCTGGAATAAAGTCAGCTTGATCATAGTGAATGATCTTTTTAATGTGTTCTTGAATTCAATGTGCAAGTGTTTTGCTGAGAATTTTTGCATTTTGCTTATAAGGCAAATTGCTCTGTAATTTTCTTTCTTTGTTTTTAGTCTTTATGTGGATTATGTATCAATGTAATTTGAGCCTCATAAAAAGAATTAGAAAATGCTTTTTCAACTTTAACTTTGCAGAATAATATGAGGAGTGTTTGTGATAATCTCTTGAAGGTCTGAATCCATCTGGGCCTGGGCTTTCTGCTTGTTTATTTGCTTTTTTGTTTGGGAGACTTTTAATTACAGCTCCTATTTAATCATTTGTGCAATTACAGAGTATAAAAAGTGTTGGTTTTTTATAAGTATATACAGAGTATAAAATTTTTTTTTCAATAAGTGACAGCCATCCCCATTCACCCTCAGATATGTCAGTCTCCTCCTTCCCTAGCTGACTCCAAACCTCTTCTTTGTGACCTGAACCTCCCTGGAGCTGGTCTCCAGCGACAAATTTTATACCTTTATTTCTAATGTTAAAAGGCTTAGTTTTCTGTTTCATTCCAGCTATCCTGCCGACAATGCATTCATTTCTTTTAGGTTTGTCCCATGTCCCATATACAGTTTTCCTTGACAAATATATTATGGCTCTGGCACCTCCAATATTTTGGGGTCTCCAGTGCAATCCAGACTTTACTTCAATAGCTTCATACAAAGGTCCTTCAGGACTTCTTACCCTTTCAGAGCCTTGATGAAGACTGGTCTGCCACACATTCCCTGGCCTCAGCAACTGTCCTTAACTACAGAGGAAAATTCCACACCCCATTTTCTCATGTATCTTTAATGACTTGAAATCTAGAACCAGACAGACGACACTGCCAAGACTGGTGGTCTCCTTACAATGGAACCTGGCTTCCTTTAAATACATTTATAACAACTTTCTTATGTTCTATTTTAGGAACAGAAAATTCCGCATGCTTTTTTCTTTCACAGGTTGGAAGTTTAGCTGAATGAAATCTTGTCCTGAGTCTATCTCTCCCTTTATTTCATTGCAGATTGGGCTCTCCTTAATCTCTTTCTCTCTCTTAGCATAAACCTTGGCTCCAACAATAAATCTCCTGGTGTTCTTGCACTCTTTTAACTGTGTACTTTGTATTTATTCTTTCTCTGCATGCTTTTCCATTGTAGACGGATCTATCAATGATCACTAGTAACCATGCAACAGGGTCAATATTGAACTGTCTTAAATTCTCCTTTGCCATAGGCAGTAGTTTAGTGCTTTTCAGCTCACCTCAGGCAAATTCTTAGGACAAGAGACAGGCACATTCTTTGCCACAATATTACAAAAATGGTCCCTATCCCCATTATTATTCTTCCTCTGTGAAACTGCTCGTACTGGGAGTGTATAGTCAACACAGTTCCCAGCACCGCTGTCTTCCAGGTTCCTACTAGAATGGCTCATTAAGTTCTGCTTACAGCATTCAATCATTTCCCTAGGTGGAGTTCCAAAGTCTTCCATGTTTCTTCAAAAAGTCACATTTATCAAGTCTGTCACAGCAGTCACCCACTTCTTGGAAACAACTTCTGTCTCTATAAGCAGAAGTCTTAGTGGTGTCTTTGAGGTATACCATGAGAAAGTTTTTTTTAAAAAAAGCCCCCAAACAAAAATACCTGGACATAGAAACTTCTCAGACTTCCTGGCCTCCCAAAGCCTGAGAACCTCCCAGTTCCTGTTTCAAATGCAGTCAGAAAGCTGGGCCCAGACTTGTCTGATCCCTCATAAACAGACCATGTGTAAGAATGACATTGGGTTATTGACTTCGACCATGTCCCTTGAGGCATGGGGACATCAAACCAGGTGGTCCTGTAGCTGACCTACTAGATCTGACCATAAACTCCTAAGGAGGCCCGGGCTCCTTTGGCCTGACCATTGCCATCTCTCACTAGAAGCCTCCAGTAGACATCACTGTAGCAGGGTGATCTATCTTTCTTTCTCTTTCTGACACTGGGGCCACCTATTTAGTTCAGATGGAGTTATAGGAACCCACATATTCTTGTTCTCCTATTATCAGTGTAGGGTTATAGCTTTACCAGCCTCATCAAATCCCATCAAATTACTACCTACACTCAATAATCTCTCTCTCTCTCTCTCTCTGTCTCTCTCTCTCTCTCTCTCTCTCTCTCTCTCTCTCTCTCTCTCTCCCCTCAGGGGCCTTAAGACTTTTATCTCTGACCTTTTAAGAGAGACTCTCCTGCGCCCTTTGCCCAACCACTGTGCCAACCGCTTGGGCATACTCCTTGCAATGCCCTTTAGGTCCCCACCACATGTGCTATTCTACTTACTAAGACACCTGCACTCTTCTAGCTGCTTTCTCCTCTATGTGCTCTAGGCACTTGTCTCTCCCCTTCTACTGGGTAAATGTCATTATTGACCTCCCTACTTTATTTACTTTTACTATGAAAGCCACACAGCTGTACCAGGACACTTTGCCCTTCAGAGCTGTAGGTATAGTCTGGCTTCTGACACCAAGGATACCTTTCTTTCTGAGCTGTAGTCTAGCTTGGCTTCGGAAAGCCAGGATATCTTTTGTTAGGATTTTGTGCATATCTGGCATAGCACAAATCCAAATTATCTGGTTATCTGGTGGAGAATTCCGATGAATGCAAAGGCCTAATGGGGACGTGGATGCAGTAGTTTTATTATGGATTAACAGAGGAAAGAGGAGGAAATAAGAGGCAAAAAGGAGGAAGGGAGTTCTCCCTAGAGAGAACAAAGAAAGAGAGGGATTCTTTGGCAGGAATCTTTCTTTAAGTGGGCTTGACGTCAGATCTCAGAGGAGGGCATGGCTGTATAGACTGACACCTTTTCCTCCAGATCTGTAACACTCACACTTACTCAGGACTGACTACCTCCTTAGCTATTGACCATAAGGTTTCCTCTCAGTTCATTCAGGATCTCTAGCAGGTGGCTCAGACCATCCTTACCTTCTAGGGCCAAATAGATTCACTGGGCAACCATAAGTAATACGAAATTGGCACAGATTAGATTCTCTAACAGAACAAAAGAAGTGATCTTTGTCTCTTCCTCAGTGAGGAATGTTGCTTTTATGTCAACCAATTATGTATAGTAAAAGACAAGATCTGACAACTCCTAATGAATCTCCCAAAATGTAAGAAAGATCTCAATGCCTCTGGCTAGTGGCTCACTGACCAGACTATCCTTCCTAACCCTCTTTCTCCTGTTTTTCTTAATCCTATTAATTGTAACCTGCCTCAGAAACTTCCTATCTAGATTTCTTCAACAACAGATTCAAGAGATCCCTAGCCAGATAATTAGTTGCTATTGCAGGATTACCAGCCCCTAGATACAGAGCTAGAGGCCACTGAGTCCTGATTATACTCTGACTGTGAAGATCAAGTTAAACCAAAGAACCTTGCTGCCCTGATTCAGCAGAAAGTAATTTAATGACAACATTGCCCCCTTTCCCATGACATGATTGTCTATCAATAATAACAAAAAGAGGAAGAATGTAAGCCCCTCAAGCTACACGAGTGGCCAGGCCCCTCACCTAAGGACCTCTAACTGCCAGGCTCCACCCATGGAATGCTGTATCTGCCCTAATTGCTAGATCCTGCACCCATCCGCTGGAGTTAAAAAACCCATCTTTCGACATGAAGTCCTACCAATCTCTGCTCTGGAAAGCTCTACCATAAGAAGTTCCACCCCTTTTCAAGAAACTATATAAGCCCTCCATCCTACTCAATTTGATGTAGTTTTTTGCCCTAGTACAGGCAGCTAAAATCCTGATTTTTGCCCTCCCAATAAATCTCATGTGTGAGGTATGTTGTACAGTGTGACTTTGTGGTAATCCCTAGCTCCTGGCTGCCAGGATACCTTTCCATATGAACTATAATGCTTATATTAGTGACTTCATCAGTTCACAGAATTTACAAAATGTCTCACTGAAACATGATTCCTAAAGAAAACTTGTAGAAAAGTTTGTGTAAAATGAGAATGAAATGATATCCTTACCCCTTTACAGTGCCAGGAAGGGGAGCATCCAGAATTAGTGTGGCCAATACGAATTTTAAATGGCTTTCCTATATCCCCAACTGTGATCTATAAAAGAGTCAAAAAAAAAAACATGTTTTAGTTATACTCTTTCATACATCTTAGACAAGAACATTGCATACTTATAAAGAGATCAATTCATAAAGATATAAGAATGACAAACATGTACACCATCCACAGAGCACTGAAACACACAGAGCCAAAAATGTAGTGCTATATAGATTGAACCCTGGTCCCCACATATGTTGAAAACATGCTGTGTCACTAAGGTGCATATCTATCCCAAGGAAGCAAAATTTTACAAGATTGAATAATTAAAATTCACAGCCTACTATAAACTGTGGAAATGTAGCTTAGATAATAGATAAAATAAACAGAATCAGAAGAAGAGCATGTCAGCTTGGCCTAACATCTATCCAACATTTGTTCAACAACAAATATATAATCTTCTCAAGTATACACAAAACATTCCTTAGTATAAATCATGTGTTATATAACACTAATTCTTGAAATTTTAAAAAAGCTTATGAGTGGACATGGTGGTACACACCTTTAATGCCAGGATTCAAAAGGAAAAGGAATAAAGTTTGAGTTCAGTCTGGTCTTTTGCAGTAAATTGAAAGCCTATATTATACTAATACACTGGCAAAAACATGGAGAAAGAAGACTTTTAGAACAGACAAATTATATATATATATTTCTGTAGTATAAAGTGAGCTTTATATTATATTATCTAAATACAATGGAATAAAACTACAAATAAATATTAGAAGGAAAACTGGGGAAGCTAAATGTAAATTGAACAGCATATTCTCAATGAGTTGGTCAAACCAGAAGTTCCACAGTGATTATAAAACACATAGTGACAAGCTAAACCAAAGCACGACATATGGAAAACAGTGTAAGCCAAGCTCAGAAGGAAACTTAACTACATATATATATAAAAAAAAAGATCTTAAATATGTAGCCAGCTTTCCACCTTAAAAGAAAGTTCAGGAAAAATTAAACCCTAATACAGCATAGAAAACAAAATGATAAAAATTAAACTAAAGAATACATATTAGAAAAATAAAACAATTTGACAAGCAAAGGCAGCTCTTCAGAAAAATTATCAACCAAATTTATAGCGTTTTGGCTACTGCAACTATTAAGAAAAGAAAAAATATTTAAATTGGTAAAACCAGAAACTTCACAAAAATAAAAAGAGTTGAGGAAATGCAGAGTAGGGCTGGAGAGATGGCTCAGTGGTTCAGAGCTGATTGCTCTTCCAGAGGACCTGGGTTCAATTTCTGCAGCCACATGGTGGCTCACAGCCATCTATTGTGGGACCTGATGCATTCATTTGATGTGAAGATGTACATGCAAGTAGAGCATTCACATATATAAAATAAATAAATGAATGAATGCTTAAAAAATAAAATACAGCATATAGTTATAAAATATCGTGTATAATGTCAACAAATGAAACTTATTAAAAACTAAATTTACTAGAAAATTTATAAAAACATTTAAACCATAAAACTTATACAATAGACAAGATAAAAAGTCTATAACAGAATATTAGATGCATAATTTTAAAAAGCTACTAAGAGAAGCATAGAACACAATTTTGTTTTTACACATTTGAAAGAGGGTTAATAATCTAAAATATATAAAGAGTTTAAAACACTAGATACTAAGAAGCAAATTTTTCAATTAAAAATGGGCAGGGAATTACGCAGAAGAGGAGGCAGTAAGAGCGTATACATGTCAGAGGGAATGGTAGATACCAAGTAAATAGTGTCTTGTATGCACAACAGGACTGATGCCTTTATGAACCCAAAGAGACTGGCAGCATGCACAGACCTGAACAGATCCATAACAGATGGGGTCTCTGGAATGAGAGAGGGCATGTGTAAGAATTTTCATCCTTATCTAGAAAGTTATTAGTGAGTAACTTGTTTTGAGATGAAGGATTAGTTTCCTCCCATGGAGAGTCAGTGAGTATAAAAAGCATAGGCAGGCTCCATGCCCAGCAATAGAAGGCAAACACAAATGAACTCAATAGTATTTTTGGATATTTTCTTTAACCTTACTGGTGTTTTGCTTGTATATTATGGTTTCTGATTTTGGTTTGTTTGTTTTTGTGTTTGTGTGTGTGTGTGTGTGTGTGTGTGTGTGTGTGTGTGTGTTATTTTCATGTCTTTTCTTAGGTTTATTTTTCTAAAGAGAAAAAATACATGGAGTTGGGCAGATGAACGGGATCTGTGATGAAATGAGAGAGGAAAAACCATAATCAGCACATATCATATGAACAAAAGCTGTATTTTCAATAAAAAAGAAAGATAAAGTCTTTTATTATTTTTTCTGTCAAAGAAATAATTACTTTTCTACTGTTTTGCTCTTTTTTGTTTTCTACTGTTTTGCTAAATCAGATTATAAATTTATACAATGTATAGAACTGAATACTTTTCTATATATTATTATGAAGGGAACATCTCAATTTCTCATTCTCAGTTCCTTCCCTCATTGTGACAGCTCACTACTTCTGCTGTCTTCTTTTTTAAAATTGGTTTTGCCTTTTACTTCATGTGTTGTGTGTATTTGTGCTTATGCTTTTGTGCTTGTGTGTGCACATGTGCGTGTATCTTAACACATGTATGTTAGTCAAAGGACAACCCACAGCATTGGTTCCCCTCTCCTTTGGCATGGGATGGAATTCAAGTTACCAGACCTCCTGGCAAGAGTCTTAACATGCTGACCCATTATTCTATTAGCCTTGCTTTCTGAATTCCTGTTTGCCCTGACTGTTGCTAGACTCCTGGCGTGGTAACATTACCCCTTGTATAGAGAGGTGTTGGCTTCCTTAAGTTTTATTTGTTCATAGTTTTACTTGTTCTCATAAATTCTTCTCTTATGTATATTCCCCTGCAAAGCTTCATTTTCTCTTTTTTATATTTTTTAAGTTTTAAAAATGGGTATTTTAAAATCATGTTGTTTATAGTATACAAAACAAATGCGAACATTTAAAAAATTCTAAAGCATGCTATTTAATGGTCTGTGGTATAGTCAGTAATATTTTTCAACTCTTTGCTTCCAGAACATTTTAGTTATTCCCCATTCTCCTTTCCCCAGCTCTTGACAACATCTCTAATGTGCTTTCTTTCTCTAATTTGAATGCTTTTAATGTCTTTTTCTTGATGAATTTTTCTGCTTAAAATTTTCAGAGCATTGCTAAGTAGAAATGGCAAAACTCTGGAATCATTGATTGTGTGAAATCTGCCAGTCTTTGATCTTTAGGAATGTTACCTTTGGGTTTTACATAAATGACCTTCTATTATGGTTAGGGACTTTGTGGTAATGTAAATGAAAATGGCCACATGGGCTCATGGGGGTTGGCACTATCTGCAGTGTGGCACTGCTGGAGTAGGTGTGGCTTTCTTGAAGGAAATAAGTTACCAAGGGTAGGCTTTGAGGTCTCAGAAGCTCAAACCAGACCTAGTAACTCAATCACTTTCTGCTGCCTGTGAATCCATATGTAGAACTCTCAACTACCATTTCTGCCTGCATGCTGCCATGCTTCTGACCATGACAACAATGGACTAAGCCTCTGAACTGTAAGCCAGCTGCAATTAAATGTTTTCTTTATAATAGTTGCTGTGGTCATGGTGTCTCTTCACAGCAACAAAGAGTTTTTAGTTCAATTTTTTTCAACAAAAACCTCTCAACTTATTCTGAAAAAGTATTTTTTGTCAAATTTTTAGCAGTGCTTGATTATGTATTTCTCTTCCTTATCCTATTTTTAATATTTCTTATGTTATTCTCTTTATGTTATATCTGTGTTTAATCAATGTCTATTACTTGGATGTCTATTACTTGTTACAGTATAGAAAAACCTTTGAGTGTGCTTCTGGATTCTGCTGCCCAGCAGTGCAGACTTTTATGCTTGTGCTTATTAGTGTATTAGGCTGTAGTTTTCTTTCATAGTCAAGCTCTTTTAGGGCTGACCTCAGTGTAATTCTGACTTTGTAGAAGGCATTAGGAAACTATCTCACCTCTTTTGCTGTTTGTAAGAGTTTGAAAGAAAGTTGGTGTTATTTCACCTTTAAATCTATAAAATAAGATACAAACAAATTATAATAGGAATAAACCAAAAAAAAACAGAATGAAAAGAGGCAGAAAAGGCAAGAGAAACACATATAGATGTAGAAAAACACATGTTCCATGTTCACACATGCAGAAGTCATATGAAACATAAGACTGAAAACCATAGTGTGTGTGTGTGTGTGTGTGTGTGTGTGTGTGTGTGTGTGTGTGTGCGCGCGCGCGCGCGTATGCATGCAAAGGCCTGTAAAGTTTGTTTTTAAAGCCTTGGCACAACAGTATAAGACAACAAACATCCAAAAGTGTTTGTTTGGTTGTGACCATCTACTGATGGGCATGAGGCCTACACTTAAGAATAGTTTGTTTTCCCAATAAGACTTCCTCAGAGAAAAGTAATATTTCACTTACAAGTTGTTATCAATTGAAGATAGCTTCTAGGTAAAGTATTGCGGCATCTGTCTACTTCTCTTCTCAGTCAGGAATCTGTCTGACACAGACCCATGCAGTCCAACTGCATGCTGCCACAGTCTCTATGGGTTCATGTAAGAGCTCTCCAATTTTGTTTATATACAGGCACTTGGTGTTTTAGAATTTGTCTAGTAGGTTTTCTGGCTTTTGTTAGAAAACCCATTTTTTTTTTAAATTGCCTTTAGAACCACCTTCATTGTATTACATATGTTTGGGTATATTGTACTTTCATTTTAATTCATCCTAAAAGATTTTAATTTCCTTCTTATGAGTTGACCTATTTTTTTCATTCAGTAATTCATTCTAAAATGTTTTTAATTTTCCTCTTAACTTCTGCATTGACCCATTTTTTTGTTCAGTATTGGGCTGTTCACTCTTCATGAGTTTGTTAACTTTGTGTTGTACCTGTTGTTGACATCTAGCTTTAATCCATGGGGTCAGGTAAGATGCAGGTGTTATTTCAGTTTTCTTATATCCATTGAGACTTACTTTGTGCCCAAGAACAGAGTCAGCTTCAGAGAAAGTTCCATGAGTTGCTGAGAAGGAATGTTTCTTTATATTTGGGTGACATGTACTGTAAATATCTGCAAGGTCCATTTAATATGTGATGTCATTTGGCTCCACGGTTTCTTTATTTAGCTTTTATCAAGATGACCTGTATTTTGGCAAGAGTGGGACATTGAAGTCTCCCATTGTCAGTATGTGAGAGCTAATGTGTGATTTTAGCTATAGTAGTGTTTCTTTTACAAACATTAATGTTCTTATATTTGATGCATAATGTTTAGAATTAGAATATCCTCTTGCTGGATTTTTTCCTTTGATGAGTACATAATGCCTTTTCCTGTCTCTTCTGATTAGTTTTTGTTTGAAGTCTATTTTGTCAGATATTAAAATGTTGACATTGGCTTAATTCTTGGATCCATTTGTTTAGATTATCTTTTTTTTCCATCCTTTTAACCTGCAGTGATGTTTCTCCTTGATGGAATGGTATATTTCATGTATGCAGTAGAAAGATAGATCCTGTTTTCAAATCCAGTCTGTTAGCCTGTATCATTTAATTGGAGAATTGACACCATTAATACTGATAGTTAGTAATGAGCAGCATTTATTTCTGTTATTTTTGGTGTTATAGTGTGATTTTTTCTTCTTCTTCTTCTTCTTCTTCTTCTTCTTCTTCATCTTCTTCTCCTCCTCCTCCTTCTTCTTCTTCTTAATTTACTGTTCTGAGATTATTTATTCCCTGTGTCTTTTTGGGTGTAGTTAACCTCTTCAGACTAAAGTTTCAACTTCTAGTGCCTTCCTTAGAGCTAGATTTGGAATAGATACTGCTTAAATTTTGTTTTATTGTAAAATATTTTTCTTTCTCTGTATATTGTGGTTGATAATCTGGGCAGGCATCTGGTGTCTGTAGAACATACATCCAGGACTTCCTGACATTTAGAGTTTCTACTAAAAAAATCAGATGTTATCTAATGGGTCTACTTTTATGCCTTACTTGGTCTTTTTCCAATATTAACATTCTTTGTTCAATACATTTATTATTTTGATTATTATGTGCCAAGAGGAATTTATTTTCTTTCATAACTTCTTCCTTGTTCCAGAGGTGGTTCAATTGAGTGATGTTTAGTTTCTATGAGTAATTTTTGTTGTTATTGAATTCTAACTTTAGACCATGATAATCTAATATGGTTCGAAGAGTTATTCCCATTTTTTTGAATCTGTTGATATTTGCTTTATGACTGACTATGTGGTCAGTTTTAGAGAAAGTTCCATGGGAGGCTGAGAAATATGTATTTTCCTTTGTGTTTGGGTGGAAAGTTAAGTATATATCTATTAAGTCCATTTGGATCATAACTTCTGTTAGATCCCTTATTTTTCTGTTGAGTTTCTGTCTGGTTGACCTATCCAAGGGTGAAAGTGAGGTATTGAAGTCTCCCACTATTAGTGTGTGAGGTTTGATATGAGGCTTTAGCTTTAGTAGTGTTTTTTTTACATATGTAGGTGGCATTGTGTTGGGGCATAAATATTCAGGATTGAAACTTTGTCTTGGTGGATTTTTCCTGAGACGAGTAAATAGTGGCCATCCTGGTCTTTTTTTTATTGATTTTAGTTTAATGTCTGTTTTGTTAGACATTAGAATTGGAACACCAAATTGCTTCTTAGGACTATTTATTTGGACCCTTTACTATGAGCTTGTGTCTGTCTTGAAGTTGAGATGTGTTTCTTGTATGCAGCAGAAGGATGGCTTCTGTTTTTGTATTGATTGTGTTAGGATGTCTTTTCATAGGTGAATTGAGTCCATTGATATTAAGGGATATCAATGACCAATGATTGTTATTTCTTGTTCTTTTTGGTAGTAGCTTGGGTGTATTTCCTTTTGAGGGGTTTTTATTCTGGGGGATTATAGATTGTTTGTAGTGTCATGGGTGTTTCTGGTTTCCTTCTGTTGAAGTTTTCCCTCTAGGGCTTTTTGTAGAACCAGATTTGTGGATAGATATTGTTTAAATCTGGTTTTGTCATGAAATATCTTGTTTAATCCACCTATGGTAATTGATAGTTTTGCTGGATACAGTAGTCTGGGTGGGCATCCATACATTTTTAGTGTCTATATAATGTCTGAACAGAACATTCTTGTGTTCATTGTTTCCATTGAATAGTCAAGTGTTATTCTGATGGGTCTGCCTTTATAGGTAATATGGCCTTTTTCCTTTGCATCTTTTAGTGTTTTTTTCTTTGTTCTGTAGGTTTAATGACCTGATTATGATATGATGAGCAGACTTTTTTTGTGGGTCTTGTCTATTTGGTGTTCTGTAGGTTTCTTGTATCTTTATAGGTATTTCCTTCTTTAGGTTGGGAAAGTTTTCTTCTATGTTTTTGTTGAATATATTTTCTGTGCCTTTGAGCTAGTGTTCTTCTCCTTCTTAAATTCCCATTAATCTCAGGTTTGGCCTTTTCATAGTATCGCAGACATTTTGTTATGACATTTTTGGTTTTAATGTTTTCTTTAACTGAGGTATCTATTTCCACTATTGAGACTTCCCCTCTAGAGATTTTCTCTTCCATCTCATGTCTTTTGTTGGTTTTCTTTCAGGGATTTGTTCATCTCTTCCAATTTTTTGTTTGTATTTTCTTCTATTTCTTTAAGGGTTTTTTTTTTTATATCCTCATTTAGGGCTTGTATTAGCTTCATGAAGCTGTTTTAAGGTTGTCCCTCTGTTTCCTCTTCATTGTTATGCTCAGATCTTGATGCTGTAGAACCACCTGCTTCTTCTGGTGGTGCCCTATTGATTTTTGTATTGTTGTATGTATTCCTGCAGTGGCATCTGCCCATTGCCTCCTCAGTTCACTTTTGGTCAGCTCTTGCTTGGCTCTTCGTCAGTTGTAGGCCTGGGGGCTCTTAGTCAGCTGTGTGTCCAGAGGCTCTGCTGATCCTGTGCAGTCAACAGAATTTATTTTCTAATTAAGTTTATTTGGCATTCTGTATGATTCTTGTACCTCTCTGTCTTTAGAGTTAAAATTTTTTCTTCTATAAGATTTTTAATCATCCTCTGTGCTTTTATCCTAGTTTTTTTTTCTACTTCCTCTATTTCTAGTATTCATAGATTTGCTCTTTTCATAGTGTCTCTGATTTCCTGAATGTTTTCTACCTGATTTCATTTCTTTATTCTTTATTTTTATTGATATCCTAAATTTTTCATTTTCAGTTTAATTTTAGTTGGGGTTTTCTGTAGTGATTCTCCTTCTACTTTCACATCTTGAATTGTTTTTATCATTTCATTCCACTGTTTTGTTACAGACTTCATGAAAGGATTTATTCATATCCTCTTTAAGGTCCTAACATAATCATAATTCCTATTTGGATGTTTTTGTCTGAAGCTTTAGCTATAGTGTCTTTCTCAGGACCTAATGAAGTGTGTTGTCTGAGTTCTGGTGGAGGGGCATTGTCTTACTATTAATATTTGTGTTTTTATATGTGCTAGTATCTAGGCAGCTGGTTTGGGATAATTGAGGGGATTATAGCTCATGATAGCTGGTCTTGCCTTTGTTGGGTGAGTATTCCTTTCCTTGATTTCTGTTGCCCTCTCCGGATCTTAAAGACTTCTGGTGGGTGTGAGTTGCTTGGTAGAAACTGCTTCTTCAGCTTTCTGTGTATCAGAGAGGATAGAAGTAAGCTAGGAGAAAATCTAAGATACACTGCAGGAATGAGCTAAGGGGATCCTGTCCACCATGAGGCAGGGTCTTCAGGGAGTTATAAGTACAGAGGGAAGAGGGGTTTCTACAAGGAGGGTCAGCAGGGCAAAGAATAATCTGAAGAGACAGAAATGAAAGAGATAGGTATACCCTACATACATCTGAAGCAAGAGTTGTAATCTCTAGTGGATAAAGTTCAGGTGGGAGGAGAGTTACCCACCAACAGGCTGTTACCAGGCTCAGGGAAGATAGGAAGCACAATGGGAATCACCTACCTATCAAGTATGGCCAATGAAGGTCCTAGGTAAAAACTGTTTCTAGGTATTTGGGGTTGACACAAAGGAACAGAGACACTCTAGAAAAGGAAATTAGAGGTACAGTCTTATGATAGAGTCCACAAGAAATGGAGGTTGGATGAGAGAGTGGGGTCCTAAAAGAAGTCTACAACAGGACTCTGGTAAGACTGGATGGATAGAAATGGAAGAAAGGAAAAAGAATGAAAATTGCCCATCTACGTCCCAGCCTGGTGTGGGCAAGATGATATAAAATCAGTGACTATTAAACATAAAGTATTTCTCTCTGGCTATTGTTTCTTCCCACGTGGTAGATTTACTTGTGGTAAATCTGCTAGAACAAAGACAGTCTGAAGTTTTTAACTTATCATCTACAAGATGGTATTTAATGTGAAGAGCCTATTTATAGCTTCAGTCATTCCACTAGCTTTATTAGCTTCCAATAGCTTTTAATAGGTTTTACTTCATTTTATAACTTACAGTAAAGATGTCTTTGTTTCCATCTTGAAACCGAGCCCCATCTCTTCCGTAAAGATATATAGGCACTGAGCTTCTACATTGTCCATATAATACAATATAAACCTGTGAGCTGGTCCCTGCATTTGGAAAGTCACTGGTGATTACTGACACCTTCCAGTTTCCACCTAGAGAAGCAGAAACAGCATCTAGTGTTATAGTAGGCCATTATAAAGACAGGGTTCAAGACAAATAAAATTTCTTTTTCAATTCATCTGGAAAAGCATCCTAACACTGGATCTTAAACTTGATTATATAAAGTCTCAATATAATTTCCAAAACTACATTGTGGTTGAAAATATTTCCCCAAATAAATTTAAAAGAAAGAGTAGAGACTAGTGATCTATTGTTCTTGGCCATGCCTGACCTCTGAGAGTCAATTAAAGAACTTTCATGGAACTCCTGGTATTTTGATGAAATTTCTGTAATTTGAAATCTGATATTAAATATTTATGCACATAATTTGGCATTTTAAATGTTTGTGTATATGTATGTATATATATACATTGTATGTATATATATGTTAAAATAGTCAAAAAAATTTGAGACATCTTTTACCCATTGTTTTAATTGTCCTAGATAAATACATAGTACTGAAGTCCACAAAGATGAGGAAACTTATGTACCACCAGCAATACAAAAGTGGTGCTATAAAATCAATGAATCATTGTGAATATAATAGAAGTTCACAGTATTTTGTTGCTACAGTTTTATTTTAATTTTGCCAGGTGTTGAGGGATAAACATCTGAAATGTAATCTAGATATTAATTAATGAGAAATTAGAAAGCCACTCAGAATTCAGCAAAAGAAAACAATAAATTCAGAGTCTCAAATGACATTTCCTTCATTAGACTAACTTTTTTTCTGAATTTGAAGAATTTATATTTGATCATTATAATAAATAATCAAATTCTAAATTTAAGTTTTATTTATGACACAGTAATATGTCAAATAAGTGCTATATTTGTAAATGTCTACTCTAAAACTCAAAATTTTATTTTACTTGTCCAACACAGGATAAGAAGCAATGCCAGTCTACCATATCATGTTGGTAGAAACTCCTTTTATAAGTAAAAATAATTTCATTAACTAGCAAAAACTACCAACTCAGTTTTGTTGTTGTTGTTTTACTTTTTTTAAAATTCATTTATAAAATAAAGTCCTTTATTTCCATATATCACTTTGCTCTCCCTCTCTTCCCCCTCTCCATCCCTCCCAGTCAGCCTTCAGCCTCCCTCCTCCCCATCTCCATATCTACTCCCCAAAAGAGACAAGAAGTCTCAGGTAGGATCAGCTCAGTATCCATTCCAGGTAAGTCCAATTTCCTCATCCTAAAGTCAAGATGTTTTACTTTTTTATTCATCTATTTATTTTATATCCTGGATGCAGCTCACCCCTCCCACCCCCCATCCCCTCCTCTTCAGTCTGCATTCAGGAAAGGGCAGGTCTCCTATGATAATTTAAGGCTGGCCAAGGCAACCCAGTATGAGAAGTAGGGTCCTTTGGGACCCTACTTTTGAGCCAGGAAAAAAGTCAGAATCAGCCTTGCTTCTGCTGTTAGGAGTCCCATAAGAGGACCAAGCCACACAACTGTAACGTATTCTCAGTGTGCCTAGGTCAGTCTTATGCAGGCCCCCTGGTTGTCAGTTCAGTCTCTGCAAGCCTAGATAAGCCCACATTAGTTGGATGTGAGCCTTCCTTTGGTGTCCTTGACCCTCTGGTTCCTACACTGCTTTCTCCTCCTCTGCAGGATTCCCGAACTCTGCCTAATGTTTGGCTGTGGCTCTCTGCATCTGTTTTCATCAGTCGTTGGATGATGCCTTTCTGATGACAGTTGGACTAGGCACCAATCTGGTCACAGAAGGTGGCCAGTTCAGGCTTCTTATCTCCTATTGCTAGGAGTCTAGGCTGGGTCCTCCCCATAGACTCCTGGGAAATTCCCCTGCACAAGGCTTCCACCCAACTCTGAGCTGCCCCCCAGCCTTCCCTCCCCCTCAGCACTCTCCCCTTCCAAGCCCCCCAACCTAATCATTCATGTTCCCATCCCCACCTGTCCTCACTCCAGATCTTCGTGGCCTACCCCCTTGAACTTCCCTTGTTTCCTAGTCTCTCTGGGTCTGTGGATTGTAGCATTGCTATTTTTTATTTTACAGCTAATATCCACTTACATGAATAATACCATGTGTGCCTTTATTGGTCTGGGTTACCTCACTCAGGCTGATTTTCTCTAGTTCCATCCATTTGCCTTCAAATTTCCTGGCATTCATGTTTTTATCAGCTATATAATATTCCATTGTTTAAATAAACCACATTTTCTTTATCTGGTCCTCAGTAGGGGGACATCTAGGTTCTCTCTAGGTTCTGGCTATTGCAAATAAATCTATGAACATAGATAGTAAGTGCTCTTGAGGGATGATTAAGCATCCTTTGAGTATATGCTCAAGGGTAGTGTAGTTGAGTCTTGGTAGGTTGATTCCCAGTTTTGAAGAACCATCACACTGACTTCCAACGTGGCTGTACAAGTTTGTACTTTCACCATCAATAAAGGTATGATCTCCTTGTTCCATATCCTTTCCATTATGAACTGTCCCTTGAATTTTTTATTTTAGCCATTCTAACTGATATAAGATGGAATATTAGAATCCTTTTGATTTGCGTTTCACTCATAGCTAAAGATGTTAAACATCTCCTTAAGTGTTTCTCAGCCATTTGAGATTCTTCAGTTGAGAATTCTCTGTTTAGATATGCACCCCACTGCTATGAGACTATGCTCTTGTAGACTGTCAATATTTATCACTGTAAATATTGGTTTAATAAAACTCTGATCAGTCAAGTAGATAGACAGGAAGTAGAGGTAGGGCAACCAGACTAGAAGAATTCTAGAAAGTGGAAGAGGAAAGAGGAGAAGACAGTGAGATGAGGAGAAAGTAGGATGAGAATGCTGCACTGAGCAAGCCACATGCCTAACATAAATAAGAAATATAGGTTAACTTGAAGTATAAGAGTAAGATAATAATATGCCTGAGCCATAGACCAAATAGCTTGTAATATATATAAACCTTTTTGTGATTCTTTGAGACTAAGGGACTATGTGTCAGGACTTTGGGGCGAGGCCAAGTCAGAAACTTAAGATTACAGTCCTTTTTAAATTTGATTATTTGGTGTGCTAATAACTAGTTTCTTGAAATCTTTATATATTTTGGAAATGAGACCTCTGTCAGATGTTTGATTGGTGAAGATCTTTTCCCCGTCTATAGGCTGCTGTTTTGTCTTATTAATGTGTCCTTTGCAATCAGGAACTTTGCAGTTTCACAAAGTTCCGTTTAGTGTCTGTGCTTTTGGTGTTCTGTTCAGGAAGTTGTCTTTTGTGCCCTTGTGTTCAAGATTATTTCCCACTTTCTCTTCTATCAAGTTCAGTGTATCTAGTTTCATGTTGTGGTCTCTGATCCATTGGGATTTGAGTTTTGTGCAGGGTGACAGATATGGTTCTATTTGCATTTTTATACACGCCAATAAACAGTTAGACCAGTTGTCTCTTTTTTAATTGAAGAGTTTTTTTGTTGAAAATTAGTTGTCCATGGATGTGTGGGTTTACATCTGGGTCTTTGATTTGATTCCATTGATCCATGTGTCTGTTTTTATGCCAATACCATGTGATTTTTGTTACTATAGCTCTGTTGTATAGCTTAAAATCAGAAATATTCCAATCCATTTTTTACCAACAGCATAAATAATTAAATTTTAAGAAATTAGAACTTGGGACTGGAGCTGTTCTGGTAGATTCCAAGGATGTTAGTGTTCAATGGAATAAAGTGTAACAGATTTTCAACCACTACCATCTTAGTAATGTAACAAGAGTCTCACAGAGAGTCGATTGCTAAATGTGAAAGGGCCAGATCAATAGGGAAAGAAATTACAATTCCAAAAACTAAGGTATAGAAGATCTAAAATGGAAATTTTAAAAATACTGAAACATGTATCTGTTTACTAAAAGTAGCTGTACTTCTGTAATTATGAAAATTTTATCCTTGTAAGAGAATACTATAAAATTCTATAGTATACTATAGAATATACTATATATATAGAATATAGTATAATATAGAAAATACTATAAAAATAGTACAGTCAAATCTAATGATTATGAAGCAAGATTGCTATTTTAGTTTAAAATATGAATTCATCCAATTATAAAGCAACAGACCATTGAGTTATTTCTAGAAATTTAGTGTCTATGAAAAAGGACACAGAAAATGTCTTCATTCTTAATTTCCATATAATGTACATAAAACAACATACCAAAAAATAGAAAAATAATGTAAAACTTTCTAATATTTTGGTGAAATAAGACCAGATCACAGACAAATTAAACAAAACATTAAAGAAAACAGCAACAACACCAAAGGGGGGCCATGCAACCCACATCAGTAAAAATTTTTAAAAGTACAAAAGCTATTAATAACATTTATAACCTATACATTCAAACAAGAATAAAGAAAAGGCTTGAAGTATTTATAAGGGATATAATATACCTTTATTATAAATAGAAAAAAGAAAGTAAAAAGAAAATTTAAATAAGTTCCTACTATTCATCACACAGGGACATCTAGAGATTCTGCAGAGCCCATATCCAGAGTAGACTGAGAGAGCTGATGAGACTCAACTAAGAGCTGACTAAGAGCAAACCCTGTGGCAGCTGGACACACAACCCGTGGACCCACAATTGACTAAGAGCCAACTAAGACCTGACTAAGAATGAACCAAGGAAGTAATGGGCAGATGCCAGTGCAAGAATACATATAACAATATAAAGAACAAACAACAAGGCACCACCAAAAGAAGCTGGTAGTTCTATAACACCAAGACCTGAACAGAGCAATGAAGAGGAAACAAAAGGAAACAACCTTAAAAACAACTTTATGAAGATTATAGAAGCCTTAAAAGAGGATATGAAAAAATTCCTTTAAAGAAATAGAAGAAAATACAAACAAAAAATTGGAAGAGATTTCAAAGACAAATCTTTGAAAGTAAACCAAGAAAAAGAAAACCAACAGATGAAAGAAACATTTCAGGAACTAAAAATTGAAATAGAAGCAATAAAGAAGGCACAAAACAAGGCAAAGATGGAAATAGAAAATCTGGAGAAAAGAGCTGGAACTATGGATACAAACATAACCAACAGAATCCAAGAGATAGAAGAGAGAATCTTTGAAGTGGAAGACTCAGAAGCAGAAATAGACACATCAGTCAAAGAAGACACTAAAACCAAAAAAGTCATAACACAAAATGTTCAGGAAATCTGAGACACAATGAAAAGACATAACTTGAGAATAATAGGAATAGAAGAAGGAGAAGAATACCAGCTCAAAGGCAGAGATAATATATTCAATAAAATCATAGAAGAAAACTTTCCTAACTTAAAGAAGGAAATGTCTATAAAGGTACAAGAAGCTTACAGAATATCAAATAGATATGACCCCAAAAAAAAACCTCAGTTCACCACATAATAGAAAAGTCAGCTGTTATTTAAATAGACATGCTTTTTATGTTTTTTCTTTCTCTTGCAGCTTTCAATATCTTTTCTTTGTTCTGTAAACTTAGCATTTAGACTGTTATATGACATGTAGAAATAGTATGCCATGTTCATTAAACTTGAAATTTTTCATTCTTTCATTCAACTGTTTGTGTTTTGTGGTCTTCATGACATTTACTCATATACTCTGAGTCCTTTGATAATGGTTATTATTGTCGTAAAGCCACTGTCTTGCACATCATCTAAGTCACCTACTTTACTTAGAGAACATTACTATAAGATTTGGGTGGAGACTTTTTGTCTTTATTACTGATGTTTGTGCTTTTCAAAAGGATATAGGCTTCTGGAGTTAGGTCACTGGTAATGTTTCTTAGTGTGTAACTATCTCTGCCTTGTCATGGAATTGTTTGCTCTTCACTTTCCTGGTGCCTCAGCTGAATGGGGTTTGGGGTTGGGCTCAGGGCAAGTCAGTGTTGATGTTAAAATGGGATATCAGTTATAGTGACAGCTCAGCTTACACTAAGGTTCTAAGCTCAAGAGCAGACATTCTTCAATGTTATAATGTTCTTATTGCCAGGTTTTAGGAATCTATGAGAGGGGTTCAGGACTTCCCTTCAGGCCAGGGAGGTTGTAGAGTAAGTACTACTAGGCTATAGTCCTTACCTAATGGAGAGGAAGAAGGAAAAAGGGAAGGTGGAACACAGTCCTCAGGCAGGTCACAGGGGAGGAGGTAGGGGTGGGGTGGGGGGTGTTTGGCATGTATCAATGGCCTCCATCTGGAGAAAAGTAGTCTTAGATCACAAGAATGGGCAGAGTAAGCAGTGAAAGACTACATTCCTCCCTTAAAATGGAGGCCAGTTGCATGCAGAAGGAATGGGAGGGACTAGCTGGATGAATTTGAGATCCCTACATGAACACGGGGTCATAGATGAGGTAAGGAAGACAGGAAGAAGACATGTGGTCCTCAGATAGGTTAAAGGAGGTAGTTTTACGTGCATAAAGATTTTATAATTATGTCAGCTGTTCTTCCAGGCATATTATAAGGAATTTTTATACAAGAAAATACTTATGACCTTTAAGAAATACTAACTAGAAAGACATTAAAAATTTCTAAAAAATCAACGTTGGGAGCTATTAATATGACAATGAATTGTTTGCCACTCATCACAAAGTGGCTCTGTTCTCCTGCAGCCTCCCTTCAGCTTTCCCTGTGAAGAATCAAGAAAGGGATCTTTGAGATCACATAGCAACCCAGAGAGTGAGGCTTTAAAACTTTGTTTTAGATGTTAAATTTTTTTTTAGCTCATTCATTTATAAATTTGATTTTGTGAAAGCTAAGGAAGAGCTGGTACAGTGCCTGGCAGATAATCGCCACTCAACAAAGAAAGGTTACTATGACTTCAGTTGTTGTGAGCTTGCATCTCAACAGATGCTATATTAGCCCAAAGGACAAAACTGGTGCTTACAGGGAAAAAAATAAAATAAATGCTGTAAGAGCTTGTAGCCCTCTAAACCTTAAAGCTATTTGACAAAATATTATAGTATTTAATTACTCTTATAAACAGAAGCAATAATGAAATGTTGAGTAATTAATTTACTTAAATTAAATATAAAGAGTATTATCACTGGGATATAGCAGATTGTTTAGCAAGCATGAGGCCCAAGAATCAATCTCCAAAGCCAACCAACAACAAAAAAAAATGAGCAAAAAGATGATGCTAACTTTATAAAGCTTACACAAAATTATTACCAAACAATCTACAGAAGCATAAATGTGCCTGTCAGCATACTTGAATGATTGTAACTTATTTGTACAATAATAAAAAGCAGTAAGGTTTGCAAGTTCAGCTCTAAACTTCGTGTTTATTTTATTACCCTCAGGGCTCAAGAAGGCTCACCACTGAGGAGGCAAAGAAAGAATGTAAGGGCCTACTGGTGAAGAACCTCTTCAGAATGTCATCGTCTAGACAATAAATGGTTTTTACATTACAAACTCTCAAGAACTTGGGGTCTACAAGAATGAGCGAATCAACAGCCAGCCAAGGATGCAGAGGGGATCCAGGATGCCCTACCCTCATGCAGAATTATTTCTTTTGGGTTGAAATGAGGAGGGAGTGGCAATAAAATGCAAAGTCTTTAGTTACGTACTCACAGGTAATCACACCAGGCTTCAATGGCTAGTACCAAGTCAGTGGTCACATATATAGCCCTCCTTAATATAAATAGGTTTGATAACAGAACTAAAACTTATGAATCTTGGAGAGGAACAAATAGAGAAAAAGGGAGACGTTAAGAGAAACTAGAGGAACATAGTAGTTAGAATGTATTGAATGCATGTATGAAACAAAAAGAACTAACTTAATTTCTAAAAACACCACTGCTATTGTGAATGTTAAATGACTGGCAATTTCTGCCTGCTAAAGCCCTCTGTAATCATATTAAGAAGAATAATTGCTTCTTAATATTAAAATAAAATGTTCATAGATTTTTTTTTTCCCAGGGTGAAGCTGTAAGATCAGAGAGGCAAAGGAGCAACCACAATCACCTCTTACTTCTATGAATCCTTAAAGCAAACGTGGGAGGGGGGGACTGAGATCCTGTTTCTACCCTCCTTATATTCCTGCCTCTACCTCCCTAGGCCTGGGATTAAAAGTCTGCACCACAACTGTGTTCTCTGTTTCTCTTTTAGACTGGTTCAATCTCATATAGCCCAGGGTGGGCTATATGAACTCGTGATTTTCCTGCTTTCTTTTCTCAGGTGCTGGGATTGAAGATGTGTGTCACCACTGCCTCACCTCTATGGTTAGCTAGTGGCTATCTCCACCCTCTGATCTCCAGGCAAGCTTTATTTGTCAGAACACAAATAAAAAAAAATCATATAACACCTTATGTATGTTTATACATCATACAGAAATAACACTAATATATGCAAAATATATGCATTAAGTGAAGAGTAAAGGGAAGCTTAAAAATGTCAGAGAGACAGCTCTGTTCTTTAAGATCAGGCTTAAAAACAAAATGTCGGGCTGCAGAATCCCAGCGCTCTCTGGGGCAGGGGCAGGTGGACGCTGTCCCTGACCACTTCCACGGCTCCTGCTGAGGGAAACCCCGCCATGACCTCGAACTGAGCGAACCAACTGCTGGGGTCTCCGAGGGGCGGATTCGGACCCCGCCCAGAGGTCAGGAGGGGGCTAGAGGCCTCAGTGCCTTTATCCCAGCCTGGGAGGGAGAGTTCAGCTCCCATTGTTGCTGGTTCCACTTCCAGGACCCAGCGCTGGCTGCAGAATCCCAGCGCTCTCTGGGGCAGGGGCAGG
>PVIH01007576.1:0-21654 GCA_004025045.1 Sigmodon hispidus
CCTCCTGGCCCCTGCTACCCCTGGGAGTCATCAAACATCCTGTCAGTCAAAAAACGGGCTCAGTTTTTGTTCAGTTATGGATGTATTCACCTAATACATATGTGCAAACATGTACACAAGCACACACTTCCACTTATGTAAACACACATGTCAGTATGCGCACAGAAGCGCAGACATACCTGCACATGTGTAATATATGCACATATACACACAAGCACAAGCACAACATCATTCCTAGGACTTGGGACCGCTGATGGAATCTGCACCCAGGACCTTTCTAGTGCCCCCGTGGGATCCCTGCTGTCACTGAGTAATTTTTGACACCAACTAATTAAAGAAAGAGAAGAAAAGAAAAATACTTCCCTCCTTTCAGAAATGCAGAGGCACACAAGACAGGTGGGACTGGGGACAGAGCCCAGCAATCCACGAGGCAGGCCGGGCCTTGGAGGCTACAGGGCTCAGTGACAGTGAGTGGCTGCGCAGTGCCTGGTGAATAACTGAAGCCTCCTCTGCTCTCAGGTGGACTGGAGAGTGAATTGTGTGGTGATTCACATGTCCAGCCTTGTGCTGTGGTGGGGCAGGAAAGTAAAGAGATAGTCTCGTTTTCATGAGCCTGTTGGTTCCAAGGACAGGCTCACAGAGCATCCTGTCCTCGGGGTCAGTGCCTGGATGCTGAATGGAAGCCATGTAATTGAAATCAGGAGCCACCAGCAGGCTAAGCGGGCCTGGGGAGGATGGCGCCCTAAAGGACAAGGCCCCACCGTGCCCTGCCACTCCCACTCAAGAAGTGGCACCAGGCTGTTGTCCCTCCCCACTGACCACGGCCTCCCACAGCAGACATGTCCGGTCCTACTTCCCGAGAGCCCACCCTCACCTCCCTCCTGAAATGACAGTGCACACGCACACGCAGGGCTGAGCTGTACAGCATTTGCCTAGCTCATACGGAGTCCTGGGCTCCATCCTGGCACCACACAGCCGGGTGTGCTGCTACATGCCTAGGACTCCAGCGCTGGGAAGGTGGAGGCAGAAAGATTCAGCAGGAGTTTAAGACCATTTTGGTTAGGCAACAAGTTTGAAGCCAGCTTGAAACTGGAAAAAAAATAATAATAAGAGGGGGGAGGCAGAGGAAAGGAAGGAGAGAGAAGAAAGTGGGAGAAGAAAAAAGAGAAAGGGAGGGAGGAGGAGGAAAAAGAGACAGGAAATATAAGACACAGGGAAGAAGGGATGGTTGAGAAGAAGAGAGAAGGAGAGCGGGAAAGGGGGAGGGGAAGATGGAGGAGGCGACACAAGAAAGGACAGTGAGCGGCCAACAGCCCAGCCCAGGCCAGTCCACCTGCTCAGCCAGCCAGCTCCACCCGGGGCCCACAGCTCCACACGGTTGAGGACAGCGGGCCCCAGGGCCTTGACGCGGGAGTGGCCAGGCACAGAGCTGATCTGCAGGCCTCTCAGGCTGGGGAAAGGGCTCGCCTGGGGTCAGTGCAATCGATATCTCATCTGCAGCTCTCCTAGCGGAAGTGATGGCTATTGGAACAGGGTAATGGGTGTTGTCTAGTGGAAGAGACTAATCTTCCCAGCTGTGGAGGGCTCTGCAGGTGGCCGGCGCACCAGCAGGCTCGGCTCAGCGCCTCACTGCTGCTACTGGGGTGGTCCTGGCACTTTTAAAGCCACAGGGGCTTCTTTGCATGCTGGCATCCACCCAGGCCTCCAGCTACAAAGCTTCAGAGACTCACCCTTCCAAGCACAGTCAGGAAAACTGAGGCCAGCTTGTTCTTAGACCCCAGCACTCAGCAAGATCAAAAAGCACACACTTTTAGTCCACACACTTGAGAGGTAGAGTCAGGCAGATCTTTGTGAGTTTAAATCCAGGGCTACAAAGAAAAACCCTGTCTCCAAAAAGGAGATCCCCACTCTACCAGACTCCCATCCAGAATGTGGCTCTAGAGACTTCTCTACCCTGGGTCAAACCTGACCCTCAAGTATGACCCAGTTTGTACTAGCTAGTCTGGTACTTCTTGAACAACAACAACAACAACAACAACAACAAAAATAGGGTTCAAACATCCTCAACACTGGACACAGTCCCTAACTATTTCCTAATGTCTGATTCAGCCAGCATCATCCCTCTGCATGGGGGAACTGGAGGACAGGTGCTTGCCTCCTCTGCAGAGTAGGTGTTAGGGAAGGTTGACCCATCCTCAGCCTGGTGACTACAGGCCTGTTTCTCTTGCTGTGATGTAAACTGAGCAGCTGGCCCTGGGCCTGACACACAGCAGCCCTGCCAGCACATGGCGCCTTATTCCGTTGACTTTACGGCTTCTCCTCAGAGCCTGGAGGACCTCAGCCTTTGGCTGTGGAACTCGAGGACACCTGTCCCTGAAGCCATGATGACAGATAGAAGTTTTTGAACCAGGCTGCTATAGACTTACTGGCTGGTTTTGTGTCTCAGCAGGATACAAGCCTCTAAAGGCTCTCTGAGGAACCATAGACAAGCCATGGGACCACTAGTGAGGAGTTAGAATCCAGGCAGTCCTAGAGCAATTAAATGCTTGTTGGTCCAAACTCCCTCTTCCCATCTGTAAAATGGGCCCAATACAGTGCTGATTGTACAGGCTTGCCTAGTAGGAAAGTGCACACCAGAGACTTTAAGTGGGGAAAACACGTTAACCTGCCCCTTGAGAACATACTTGTTATGCCACTGGTGTCTTCTCTCAGTCAGCACTTCACACACGTCTCCTCCCTCACACCCAGATCTGAGGAAGAGATCAAGCATGAACTGTGACTAATTGTGACATTAATGTCCTTCCATACCCATGTGAGGACTCACAGGAAGTCACAGGCCACTTAGGTAAAGAACAGGAAAGCAGGGGGCTGGAGAGATGGCTCAGAGGTTAAGCACACTGGTTGTTCTTCTGGAGGACCTGAGTTCAATTCCCAGCATCCACATGGTGGCTCACAACCATCTATAATGACATCTGGTGTCCTCTTCTGTATAATGTAATAAATATATAAATATTTAAAAAAGAAAGAAAGCAGTGAGTGCGGTCTTTGTAACTGGCCTTCAGCCCTGCCCCTGGCTGAGCTGGAGAAGTTGTTGGGGACCAGCCAGCAGTCCTTCCCTGGTGAGATTATTTGTTTATGTTCCTGTCACCACTTGAGGGTCTCACTCACCTTCTGTTTATTTTCATTTCTGTCCTCCTGCACCCTGCCATCCTGCCAGACCCTACTCATCAAGACAGAGAGCCTGGGATGCCACGCTACATGAGCAGCCCCACCTGAGACTGTGACAATGGGAAGAGACCAGAGTTGGAGCATCCTACAGAAGTGACCTAAGGATGGCATGCTATAGCTGTGAACAAGAGATTCTGAGGTCTGGGAAGTTCTACAATATAGCCTCTGAGGTCCCCAGGGCCAGCTGTTCCACTGGCTGAGTTATCTACATATCAAGTTCCAGACCAGCCAGAGCTACATAGTGAGGCCCTGTCTATGGGGGATGGGAATCAGCAAGTACAGAGGCTGGGAGCTCCGGGGACTACACGGAACAATGGCTTAGGAGAGAAACCACAGGCCTGGAAGGCAAGACTCCAGATTTACTCCACAGTGAAAGAACAGGGGGAAGCTCTTATGCCTGAGGAAAACTACCCCCTAAACACACCCAGGAGCCCAGGAGTCCCGCCACTCAGGATCCCAGGCCCCTGAGCCCCCATCCCCGCCCTCGTGTCCTCAGGGATCAGAGAGCACAGATGCTAACGGCCTTGCTCCTGAAGCAGCTGGCCCCATGCACCCTGGTGAGCCCTAAGGGAAAGGTCGTCCAGGGAGAGGGGTCCCTGCTTCTCCAGGCCGTCCCAACAAGGCAGCTTTGTCTGGCAGTTCTGAGGACCCCAATGCTCCTCCTCAGCCCTCCTCTCCCCTGGGGCTGCCTCCACAGGACTCTGAAAAGAGGCTTTATGTGTGTCTCAGGCCCAATTGCTGGGAAGCCTGTGGCTAGGGCTGGCTCACAGGACAGGCTGCAGTTAAGGCTCTGGCTTCTGGGGCAGAAGATAGAGAAAGTTGGGACAAAGCCTTACCCTAGGGGGGTCCAAACCCCTTCAGAGAAAGACAAGAGAACCACACAGGTGCCCTGCGACCCCACCCCCACAATCTGGTCACTCAATCGCTATGGTCAGTGACATGTCTGTTTGTACAGCCTCTGTCCCATGGGAGCAGCAAACAGGTAGGCGGGGATTCCTGTAATGGGATCTCCTGATCTGCTTTCTGTCTCTGTCCTGGGAAGCAAGCCTCAGGAGGGGGTTGTTTGTGGAAGAGGGCTCACCTTGCCAATGGAAGAGATGCTCTGAAAAGAAAGCAGAGAGAAAGAAAAGCCGTCCCAAGGACTCGTGACACTAGAGCCACCTCTTTCTGAGGTCGTGGGAAATCGGGCCTCTTGGTCACCCTGGTTAACCCCATTAATGTGGACAATGGCCACAATAATGCCCCTGTTAGATTATCTGAAGCCCATGTGGACCCTCTGGAGTAGAGAGTACTAGTCTCATGCTCAAGTATAGTCATGGAGGCATAGAGAGGTTAAACAACCTACCTGATGTTGCCCAGATCTGAGACAAAACTAGACTCAGTCCAGGATGCCTGGTGGCCAAGCCTCGGCCCTCAACCCTGGGCCTGCTAGCTCAGCCAGATCCTTTCGTCCACCAGAAGCTGATATGCTCAGAAATCCCACACCTGTCCCATTCCTACGCCCAGATGGTAGAATTAGGGGAAGGCGTGGTAGTGAATATGTGTGGTTAGTCCCTTGGAGCTGGAGAGATGGCTCAGTGGTTAAGAGTGACTAATTGCCCTTCCAGAGGATCTGGCACCCACACGGCCACTCACGACCATCTGTAACTCCAAGTTCCAGGGGCTTCAGTGTCCTCTCCTGACCTCATCATGTGGTATGCAGACCGTCATGAAGACAAAGCACCCATACACAGAAAACAAAATTATTTTCAAATGAATCTGTAGTGCCGGCATTGGGAAGATGTGGCAGGAGGCTCAGGAGTTCAAAGTCAGCCTCGGATTACAAGAGATTCATTTTAAAACAATGTTATTTTATATCAAAAGAATTTACTAGGCTGACTTTGAACTGACCATGTAGCTATACATGAGCTCAAACTACTTCAGACTTTATGTCCACCACCGTGTGTGAGAGAGTGGAGGGGTGTGTGTGTGTGTGTGTGTGTGTGTGTGTGTATGTGTGTGCAGGTCAGAGGACAGTTTATACACTTGGTTCCCTCCTTTCATCCTGGATTCTAAGTATCAGACTCGGGTCCTCAGGCTTACAAGACAAACACATTTACCTGCCTCACTGCAGGGCCTGACCTTGAACTTCTGATCCTCCTGCCTCGACTTCCCAGGCACTGAGATCACAGGCATATGCCACTGTGCCAGTTTTTAATGCAGTGCTGGGGCAGGACTCCAGGACTTCACACAGGCCCACATCTCCTAACACAGTGAGAAGAGATGGGGTGATTCCAAAGTGTCTGTTTATCATGTCAGGCTACGCTGCTTCTGGCTCATCTTTGGGGCCATCAGGTGTGCCCAGTGCATGCTGGGGAATGCTGGTCAGGGTATACATAGGAAAACCAAGGCTTAAGAAAAAAGGCAAAGCTGGGCTGGAACTAAGGCCACCTACCTCACTCCAGAGGCTACACAGGTCCTAGGAGGGCAGTGGAAACCGGAAGAAAAGAGAATTTTTCCCACCTTGACCTTGTCCCGTGGGAAAGGATGGAAAGGGCCAGGGTGGAGGTATTGCCTGGACTCCCCTTTGCATCCTTACTGCCACTGATGTCCCAGAGGAGGGAGATCCAGCCCATATTTACTAGGCCACGTTAACCATGTGCTTCGAAGCCATCTCCGAGGTCAGGAGGTCATGACAGTTTCCCATTGATCTGTTTGTCCCTCCCTGGGCAGGAGCCTTTTGCCTCCCAGCAGCCCCCAGAGCCATATCAAACTTCATTGAGTTCTCCCTAGCCTCGAGGAGCCAAAACATGGGACACAGCTCTCAAACACAGGCCCCAGGCAGTTTACCAGCTGGGCTTCAGGACCCCTGACCCCAGAGATGTAACACATCTCCCTGGCTTTAGCTGGATCAATGGTGCTGTGAAAACAGCCCCATGTGGGCTGAGTGGGACAGAGATGGGGACTCCCTCCCTCACCAGACATCTCCACAGCTATAAGCAGGGAGCCTCACATACAGACAGCTTCAAATGCCCCCTGGCTTTCCCACTGCTGCCCAGAAATACTTCAGGCACAATCCTGGGGAAAAACTCGGGTTCAGAAGGGGAAACTCTGCCCATCAGAGCCTCAACCATTTTCACAGCTCTGTGTCCCAATTGTCCTGGTTACCTTTACCTTGACACAGTCTAGAGTCATCTGAAGGAAGAGTTTCAGCTGAGGAACTCCTACATCAGACTGGCCTGTGAGCATGTCTATGGAACACTCTGTTGATTATTAACGTAGAAGGGCCCAGCCCACTTTGGGCAGCACCATCCCTAGGCAGATGGACCTATAAGAAAGTATAAGGAAGCTAGCTAGTTGAGGATAAGCCAAGCTGAGAGCCAGCCAGCAAGCAGCATCCTCCATGGTTCCTGCTCTCCTTCTTTATGACATGACTTCCTGGGTCAGAGTTACTGCTGTGTGGAACAGTAAGCAGGCCTCCTGCCTCGACTTGCCTCAAGGAGGGACAGCAAGCTATAAGTCAACTCAACCCTTTTGCACAGTAACAGGAGTCAAACTAGAAGAACAGACGTCTTGTTCCTGCCTCCCTCACAGCATCTGTACCTTCTGGGGCTTTCCCTCCATCCCCCTCAGGGTGATGTGGCTTTGCATAAGCAAGTAAAAACCACTCAACTCAATGAGTCTTTCTTGTCTGCTCTCTTAGTCCCCTGGTCACCTCAGAATTCCACAGGAGAGTGCCTGCCTCATAATCAGTGCCCAAAAGATATGTACTAAACTGAATGGTATAGAAGCTAGAGATTAGGCAACTTGGAAAAGTACCACAGAGTGTGCAAGAAAGGCCTTGAGGAATGCAGAGGTGACTCAGTGGTTAAGCTCTTGCAGATGACCCAAATTTGGTTCCATGAACCACATTAGGCGACTGAAACTCCAGCTCAGTGGGTTCAACACCCCTTTCTGACCTCTGTGGGCACCTGCACATGTGTTTGTTTGTTTTAGAGTCAGGGTCTCACTATGTAGCTTTGACTGGCCTGGAGCTCACTATGTAGACCAGGCTGGCCTCAAACTCATAGAGATCCACCTGCCTTGGTCTCCCAAGTGCTAAGATTAAAAGTGTGGGCCACATACTCAGATGTGACTCTTCTTTGAGATGGAATGGCACAGAGCTCCCTTCGTAGCCCAGACTGACCTCCAACTTATGGCAATCCTTCTGCCTCTGCTCCACATGTGCTGGAATCACAGATGTATGCCACCACACCCTGGAGTTAAATCTCCTTTTAAAGAAGCGGAAACAGAAGCCTGGGGAGAAGGGAGGGATACTGAAGGGGAGGATGGGATGATCTGAGGCCCTCGGCAAAGCTTACCTCATGTTCTGACCATCTACCAAAGCCACTACATTCCTGTCTCCTCTGGAACACCCCACCATTGGCAGCACCCCTCCTGATCACTCTTTGCCGAATCTGCAGCAGGAGCCCTCAGAGTAAAGGGGTGAGGAGACAGGGCTCTTTGTCCAAGTCCAGTATTGAGGGCCCCTCTGCCATTTCTCTGGGTGACTTTTGTCCTTGGATGTCTTTGACATGGAAGTAGTTTCATTCTCTGGTAACTGGGCAGCCATTAGGGAGGAGGCAGACGCATTACCCTCTCACCACACAATGCTTGGCTAATTCAGACATTCTATTTCACCTGAAGACCTTCATCTGTAGCTTGAGCTTCCTGTTGAAGCAGGCGGGCCCCATCTGTCGGACAGTGTACTCCAGTGTCTCTGACCATTATGTATCCACTCTAGACTGGATGGTGTGTGTGTGTGTGTGTACAAGCCAGCCTGAGTGAGTGAGCACATGTCTGGCAGCCTGCACTTTCTCTATCTTGTGTCTTTATCCTCCTCCAGGGCCTAACAGAACTTACTTAAAATAGTGATGTCAGCCATGCGCAGAATGGTAAGGCCTAATGCACTCACTCATCCTGCTTTGTCTGCTGGCCTCTCCTACCTCCCATTTCCCACTCAGAGAGACACTCAAAACACATCAGCGGTAACTCCACAAGACAGCCACTTGTTGGCTAATTGTTCTCAGCATCTGTTTGGGGCTGGGGGAGGAGGCATCTGAATCAACCCTGTCCTTAGCCACAGCCCAGCACTGGGAAGGTGCTTATCCAGCTGAGGCATGCCTCCCTCTCAAGTCTCTGTACCACCAAGAGGCTTTCATGGAGATACACAGCTGTGCCCACAGGAGGAATTCAAGGACAAACATGCACTCACAGGACCTTAGGGAGTCACTGCCCTGTGCCCAGTTGCTTCAGTTTTCCCCCTGCCTCATGAGGATGCTAGGGTCTCTAGTCTCTCAGAGGCTGTCTGGTAGTGGGTACTATGAGGCTGGGACAGACCTGGTTCGAATCCTGGTTCTGCAGCAAACTGCCCTTGGGACTTGAGCCATAGCCTCAGTGTTGGCTTCCTCATCTCTGAAATGAGGTCAGCATCTGCACTTAGCAGAAGGGGATTGTGTGAACACCAGGGGTCTGTAGGTATCTGATTGACATGGGGTACAGGTCTTCCTCTGCTTCAGGAAGCTCAGAGAAAGGTGGCTGGGTTCTAAAGCAGATCACCTGAACTCCATTTTGCAGACTAGGGTGAGTTAAGCTGAGGCCTAAAGGGTAAGAACCTGTCCAGCCCAGGGTATGAGCAGAAGCTGGTGCCAGATGGATAAAAACTATATATGCAAAAACTCTAGGTAAGGCTAGCTATGGGACATAAGAGGTCAGTGTGTCAAACTCACATGGGAGGACATTCTAAAGACATGAGCAGAAGGCTCCTAAAGGCTGAGGCCATGGCCTTGGCTGCATCCTGAGAGTGACAGGGAGCCATAAAAAGACCAAGATCCCCAAGATACCTTACTAGACTCCTTTGTCAAAGGTCCTTCCTGGCAAGACATGGCGGAGTACACTGGGGATCCCAGCACTTGGGGAGGTGATAGCAAGTGTTCCAAGTGTTGAAGGTCATCCTGAATTTAAGTCCAGCCTGGGCTACATAAGACCCTATGTCAATCATCATCGTCGTCATCGTCGTCCTAAAGATCCCTCTTGGTCTCCAGGGAAAGAAGTTGGGATGGGGTTGGTGCTGAGAGAAGAAGCAGGGGCCTGGAAGATGGAGAGCAGATAAAAAGAATTTACCCCCAAGCCTGAGGACCTAGTCCGAGTCCCAGGACCAATGTGGTAGAAGGGAAAACCAACCCCAACAGGCTGCACTCTGACATTCTCTCATGCGTCATTGGTGAAAACCCATGACTCAAATGCCCAAACATCTATGTGCATACTAAATAAATAGATAATGCATAAATAAAATGTGGAATTTGTTTTTTTGTTTTTAAAGCAAAAGCAGATAATCTGAGACTTCAACAGTTGAAGGTGGTGGCTGTTCCCTCCCTCAAGTGGACAGGGATCCCATTGACATCCCTCAGCTTGGAGAAGCAGGAGTTAAATGCTGCAGCCACAAAGAAATCAGAGGATTACAGGTTTGTGGTGGCTTGTCCCTTCTGTCACACTAGAGCCTGACGCACCCTGCCATCTCCGGGCTGTCATGTACTGGCTCAGGACTCCATTAGAAAAGCCCTCGTGGTAACTCGCAGCTGTCAGGCTGGCATTCTCCAGAAAGGCAAGTTCTCACCCCTGCAACTGCACTTAGGGATGGCTCTGCACCGGCCAGTGCCTCAGAGGACATGTCGCCCTTCCATCAAGGCTGGTATGGCTGTGAGTTTGGTCAGATGATGACACTTGTAGGTTCAGGAGTCTGAGTTATCCAGGTGTCAAACCCACTCCTGACCACTTCTCCCTTCTAGACATCAGACAGGCAAGAAAAGCTTGAGGCTGCTGGGGAGGTGACTTGGTGGATCAAAAGCTTTCCAAGCAAGCAGGACAGCCTGAGTTTGGATCCCCAGACCACAGGCATTAGCATCTAGCAGGCTGTGACAGCCTACCCAGAATCCCAGCACTTAGGTTCAGACAGGGGAAGCCTGTGCCTAGCTAATGTAGCCAAACTAGTGATCTCTGAGTTCAAGAAAGACCCTGCCTTAACAGAGTGTGGAGAACAATTGAGAAAGACCTCTGACATCAACTTCTGGCTTACACACACACACCACACACAGATGGAAAGGCACATACACACCCCACACACAGAAAGACACACATGCACTCATACACCACACACACATATACCACACAGAGAAAGACACACAAACACACATACACATGCCACACACATACACACACCATACACAGAAAGATAGACACACACACACACACATGCAGAGCATCCATCTCAAAGCCTCGCAGGTACAGGATAGACAATGATGTTGCCCTCCTAGCCAGCTATGATGAGGCTTCAGCAAGGCACCAGAAGGAAGCAGCTCTCCGTAAGCCAGACGGATTCCCTTTGCTTCCTCCTCCTAGGGCTTCTCTCACACCTGTGAAGCATGTTTAGTTTTTGGAGACGGGGTCTCAGCAGCCCAGACTGGCCTCAAATTCAGTGTAGCTGAGCATAACCTTGAACTCCCAATCTTCCTGTCTTCGCCTGCTGAGTGTTGGGAGCTACAAAGCCTGGTGTCAAGTGTGTTATTTTATAACTCCATCTTCCACTTTGGCCACTTCCCCTCTGGAGTCTGAAAGCTCAAAAATCAAGGTGTATTACTCATCCAAACAACACTCCTCCTGATGTAAGTGCCTCCGGCTTCTTTACACTCCTAATCCTCTTATAAGTGTCCTTCATATATCTAAGTTTAAAAAAAGTGATTTATTTACTTTTATTTGATGTTCACTAGTATTTTGCTTGCATGCATGTATGTATGAGATTGTCAGGTCTCCTGGAACCAGAGCTACAGAGAGAGGTGTGAGCTGTCCCGTGGGTGCTGGAAATTAAACCCTGGTTTATAGAAGAGCAGCCAGTGTTCTTAAGTGCTGAACCATTTCCCCAGTGCCTTATTTTTTAATCTTGTAAATAAGCCAAACATCTTTAATCCCAACACTCAGGAGGCAGAGGCAGGTGAATCTCTGTGATTTTGAGGCCAATCTGGATACTGGAACAGTTCCAGGACAGTTCTCAGGGATGTTACTCAGAGAAACTTTGTCTCAAAAAAAAAAAAAAATCTTAAAAATGAGATAATACAAAGAAAAAAAACAGTGAGATCCTGTGAAGCAGCCAAAGCTCTTTACAGAGAGCTGGGATGAAAAGGTCCCCTTATGGGGCTGGACAGTGGTTGACAACACTGACTGCTCTTCCAGAGGACCAGGGTTCAATTCCCAGCACCCACATGGCAGCTCACAACTGTTTGTAACTCCAGTTCCAGGGTATCCAACACCCTTCACAGATACACATGTAGGCAAACACCAAAGCAAATAAATAAAAATCTTAAAAAAAAAAAGAAAGAAAAGGTCTCTTCTTTGAAGATCTGGTGCCTGCCACCAGACTGGCAATTTCCTTTCCTCCTGGGGTCAGGGTCTCATGTAGCCCAGGCTAGCCTCAGACTTGCAAAGATAACCTTGATGTTCTGATCCTCCTGCTTCCACTGAGCGCTGGGATTGCAGGCAAATGCCAGCACTTCCAGTTTTACTTGGTGCTGGGACGGAACCCAGGGCTCCATGAGTATAAAGCCAGTGTTCTACCACAGAGGTACATCCCTGGGTTCTAGCTTCATTTCTGGTTCTGTGACAACTATCTGACAAAAAGAAACATATAGTAGAAGAGGATTGATTGATTGGCTCACAGCTCCAGATCACAGTCTGTCACTGAGGGGAAGTCAAGACAGGAAGCTGAGGCAGGTCATATGACACCCACAGTTATGAGCAGAGAGACGAGATATGCCTGTCTGGACCATCTCTCTGCCTAGGGAGTGATGCCACCCTCAGTGGTCTGTGGCTTCCTATGTCAGTTAACAGCCCTCAGCTAACTCAGTGTTGACAATCCCTTACCAAGACCTCCCAGGTGATTCTAGGTTGTGTCACATTAACAATTAAAGCACATCCACTCTGCTTTTAATTTATTATTTATTTATGGAGACATTGTGTAGCCCAATTTGGCCTCAAACTCACTACAGTATTTGACCTCAAGCTTGCAGTGATCTTCATGGTGCTGTCCCCATAGTGCTAGAATTTCAAGTGTGTGCCTCCATATCCAGATAATTCTTTTAATCCTGACAAATTTTAAGTTTTTACTTCAAGCCATGACACAGATCCAGCCACCTGGATGCATCTTTCCTGTCTGGGAGAGGACAGTGACATCATTGCAGGAACTTGGGAAGGCTCCCTGGAGGAGATGATGTTGACAGATTATCAAGGGATACATAAGAATTAGTCCAGTGCAAAGAGACAGAAAATGCCAGCAAAGAATCAAGCAACCTGTGAGCTGGGCCCCAGCTATGAATCACCCTGGGTAGAGCACTCCAGGCTTCTCTGAGTGGGAGGAGCACATGGGACATGGCTGGGAGAACAGTGAGTGGCCAGCTGGCTGCCACATGGTGAACCTTGTATACCTACCTGATTGGTCACTTGGATTTGAGCTTCAGTCTCCATGCAGATAACAGAGCAACCCAAAGGAGGGTAAAGCCAAGGGTGGCTGTGGACCAGGTGCTATGCTGGCCCCACCCTGGCCTCAGTCAGGGGTAGAAGCATGGGCTGCTCCTTGGTGATGTTTCCCTCAGTTCCTGAATTCTCATTTGAAGGGTTTTGAAGCAAGCATGTCTGAAGTCGCCCCTGCAGGCTGGGGAAGCCCAGAGCCAGGAGAGATATGCTGAGACTCCTTTCTTCTAAAGCTTTGGCCGAGCCCTCCCTGCCACACTCTCTGCTCTGGGTTCCGGGGACAGTGTGTTCAGCCGATCCTGCCTCAGGCCTTCTGTGTTCTAAGCCTAAGCTCTACACTCTTGCAACCCAGCCTCAGCTCTCTCTGTGACTTGTTGGGTGACACTGATGGTGCTCACTGTCTCTGCATCCTGGAATTCTGGCCCTTGATCTTCAACATCCAAGCCTGTGGCCCTGGACCAGATACAATCTTGTTCTGTTCATGATTCACTCTAGGGTTGTGAGTGGCTAGCTTTCCAAATATCAGCAAAGCTACCGTGACCACAACAGTCACCCCTGGTACCTACACAAGGTCCTCCGTTCTCATGCCTTCGTGCTTTAGGGAAGAGGGAAGGGCTGTGAGTGCCACCCACAATTGAGAAATAGAGGTGTTTCCATGTACTTGTTTATTTATTATGTACATATGCATGCATAGACTTGCCATGATATGCATATGCTCAGAGGACAACTTGTGGAGATGAGTTTTCTTTCCACCATGTGGATCCTGAGGACCAAACTCAGGCCATCAGGCTTGGGCCAACACCTTTACCTGCTGAGCATCTTGCCTGCCCCCTTTTAGTTTTTGAGACAGGGTCTCATTTATCTAAGATGGGCCTTGAACTTGAATACATAGGCAAAAATGATGTTAAACTACTGACCCTTTTGTGTGTACTTCTCACACGGTGGAGTGACCGACAGGTCCCACAGGCTGGCCTGATGGCAATGTTGTCCAGCAATCACTCTACCAACAGAAATGTATTCCCCAGCCCCAAACCTGGTGCTGTTTCTACAGGGCCAGGCTGTGCTGCCGGCCTGGGGACTGCTGGGGCTGGCTGGGGCCATCACTTCTGTTTCCTGCTTTCCTGGCCCAGCTGTGTTAGGAAGAAGCTGTGTTAGGTCTCCAGAGACAAACGCTCCACAGGACTGGGGTTCCACAATGAGACCCTCTTCCTTCCCCAGCTCTCTGCCCACCTGATAGTATCCACAGGTGAGTCCCTGTGCTGAGAGCTGTCACCCCCTTCTCTGGACATGGCACTAGAAACTTCCATGACACCTGAACTAGAGAGGTGGGGAAACACTTCCACTCATGATTCCTGCTTCTTGCTTTGTGCCAGGCTGGGAATGCCCCTTGCTTCACACTAGCAGTTCCAAAAGGAAACCCACTCATGTGCTGCTCACCAGAGCACACTGGGCTTTGAACTGAGAATTCCACCCAGTGCTCTCCCCCATGCTGAAAGACCCTGCCTTCTCTCCTTGCTCTGGCCCCCTGCCATTCCAAGATCTTCAGTAGACATTGGGGTCTCCATGCTCCACCTCTCAGAGCAGTCAGGAACCATTGGTGTGCTTTGGGGCAGCCTCAACACAAGTGAGGGCGGCCTTGTGGGCTAACATGGGCTCCACGGAGAAGACCCGGGGAGGGGATGGGGACACGGCACATTTAACATGGAGGCAGCAGGTTTTCCCAGCCTTGGTGTTAGATGAACGTGGGGCGAACACTACACAGGAAGGCCTGCTCAGAGAGTGAGCTCCGTTCCCAGGGAGCAGCCCTGCTTCACAGTTCTGCCTTCTCTCTAGAAATGTACAACTAGAGGAGTTCTTCCAGAATATTCTCTTGCACAGGGTGTTCAGTGTTCGGTAATCTTGCTCATGTTAGCCATCCTCCTCTTCGTTCTCCTCTTTCTTGCTTTTTTAAAACAAGGTCTCTGTGTAGCCTGGCTGTCCTGGAACTCACTGTGTAGACCAGGCTGGTCTTGAACTCACAGAGATCTGACTGTCTCTGCTTCCAGATTCCCTGGATTAAATGCATGGGACACCAGGCTAGGCCATACCTTTCTTTTTAAGAGAAAAAAAAAAATCAAGCACTTCTTTTATCTTTTAGCCATGGTACTAAAACTTGAACCCAGAGCCTCCCATCTGTTTTTCTGGCTCCACCACTCAGCTCCATGTGGCTGGAGGGAGGCACCCAACCAGAATGAAGGGGCTCAAGAGAAGCAGGGGAGAAATTAGAAGATGAAGAGTGTGCTTTTTAAGGCCCTCAGGCCAAGATCAAGAATTTGGGGACCCACTGGAGGGCTGTGCAAGAGAATGAGTAGCCTAGCCCAACAGGAGCTTAGAAAAATCTCTCTCTCCTGGCACTCAGGAGGCAGAGGCAGGTGGATCTCTAAGTTCAAGGCTAGCCTGGTCTACAGAGTGACCTCTGGGACAGCTAGGGCTACACAAAGGAACCCTATCTTGAAACAAACAAACAAACAAACAAACCAAGCCAAACAAAAAGGAATAGATAAATCTCTCTGTGGAGTCTGAGAATGTGGCTCAGTAAGGAGAGTACTTTCTTTAAAAAAATGAGAACTTGATTTCAGATCCCCAGAATCCAGATCTAGACAGTGTAGCACGTGTCTAATCTCAATCCTGAGAAGACAGAGAAAGGTGGGTCCTGGGAGCTCTCGGCTAGCCAGCCTGTCAAAGCAACATTAGGCTCCAGGAGAGACCTTGCCTCAAACAATAAGATGAGGAATAAAAAAGGCACCCAATGTCAAAAAATGTCAACCTCTGGCTTCCACAGGGATGTGCACAAACACACTACACATCAGTGCACATGGCACAGAAACACACCACACACACATAACCTTTTTAGAGAAGCACTACTGATGAGCTGTGGAAAGCTCAGGAGCTGGGATCCCGAAGTTCTCGTTTTAGATCTTTCCATGACTAAATGGCTTGAGCAAGTTGGCCAACTTCTTCCAGCACAGCTTCTCCAGCTATTGGATGGAGATGAGCCCAGTGTCCTCTGCTGAGGTGTGCGTCCCTGAAGTAAGAAGGTTTGCAGATAGATGGTGCTGAGGTCCCTTGGCTGCCAAAGGCTAGGGGGTGGTGAAACCGCTAATCTGGTCATCGCAAAGGGTCAGCAATTTACATGCATTCGTCTTATCAAGTCTCCCTGTCCTCACACTAACAGACAAGGTCACTGGGCCCAATCAGTCGCCCGACCACTGAAAGAGCTCTGAGCCTTTGACTCTGAAGTCTCTGGGATCAACTATAATGCCACATGCCCAGCCAGATGCACTTGGGTCAATTTACAGCTACATGTAGAAAGGTGCCTGAAGGTATAGGCATCGTGGAGGGACTGGAGAGCACAGCATTTATAGAGATGGGAGATAGCTCAGTCAGTAAAAAGTTAGGAACAGCAGCATATGCTTGTAACCTCTGCACTGGGAATTATAGGAAAGCAGAGACTGGAGACTCCCTGGAGCTCAACAGCTAGCTCAAGAACTGATAAGCTTTGGATTTGGTAAAACTCAGTCTCAAAAAAAAGAGTCGAAAGCAATAGGAACGCTTGTCATTTCCTTTAACCTATGAATATACCCAAACACACATGTACACACAAATGTAGTGGTCTCCTCAGAGGGACTGGTCCCAAGGACCTTCTGCTGTCTCCCATGATAGATTGCCCTCCACTTACGATGTGCTATAGATCCCACAGAAAGGAGGGGTAAGGGGTGGACAGGCTAGTGGAAATAATGGATGTCATAGTACAAACAGCTAGCGTAAAGGCCCATCGACTCACTGGCAGCCATAGTGGATAAAATATATTTCTGTGACCATTTCCATCACCAACATGTGCCTTGCTGTGGCCTCCAGGTCAAAATCTGTACTGATGGCTCTACTCTTTCCATGGGCCTCCCTCTCCGGATTCTGAAATTACTTGAATGGACAGACAGGTGAGAAGAACAACAGGGATGCAGATGCCATGGAAGGGAATAGAGGCTATCTCCCTTGCACAGGACCCACTAGCGGGGTCCCAGACTGATGCACAGGCCACTCCAGAGTCACACACACATACACACACATGAAGCCTGCCACTGACTGCGCAGAGCACCATATCCCTGGCAGGATGGGTAAGCACTAAGAGCAGCAACCGCCAGCCCTGGCTCCCTGGAGCGCCAATTCCGAAAATGACAAATGGAGACAGGAGAAAAAGGTTGGAAAATGGGTACCTCTGAGCCTCCCTGTGTCTATTGCAGGGTTTGGAAATAGCTGAGCTCAGGGGAGAGCCACTGGGAGGGGTACCCACTGGGCAAATGAAGGCCCGTGGGAGTATCTGCTCCTGCAGCAAGCCAGGGGAGGGGTACCCCAGGAGAGGAGAGGGTACACAGGGACGTGTCCAGAAGACTGGACACACAAATGTCAAAATGGACACCTGCAAGGAGTCCAGTCACTGTCCAAGACCTGGGGGCTTGACTCTGTGTGTGTGTGTGTGTGTGTGTGTATCTGTGTCTATGTGTGTCTGTATGTGTGAATCCATGTGTGTCTATGTCTACATGTTTTTGTGTCTGTGTGTGTATGTCTGTATGTATGTGTATGTCCATGTGTGTCTGTGTGTCTGTTTGTATGTGTGTCCATGTATGACTCCATTAGTCTGTGTGTGTCTGTGTGTCTGTGTATGACTCTGTAAGCCTGTGGCTGTTTGTGTGTGTCTATGTTTACTTGTATGTGTTTCTATGTGTCCATGTGTTTGTATGTATATGTTTGTGTATATGTGTGTTCATGTGTGTTTGTGCTGCACATGTGGATCTGTGTGATATGAGCCTTGAAGAGCAATTCTAAGACCTCTAGTCCCTCACTCCATCTGCACACCCCTTTCTCTCTTCGCCCCACCCCCATCAAAAAAAAAAAAAAAAAGGAGATCGAGAGAGAAAGAAGGGAAACAAAATATCTACAGTTGTCGAGACAAGAGAAGAAAAATAGAGGCAAACATCCGTAATTTTCTCTGTGGGGCTTTGCAGTAATTGAGCCATTTGGATAAAAATAAAGGCAGCGGGCCCCTTAGGTAAGAAGAGCTCCAGGCTAAGAAGCTCGCATTATGCGCCTTGTGTCACTTGAAATCCCCCGGCGCCCCCTCCTCTGAGCGACCCAAACCACTTTCCCTTTTCTTATTATTTTTTTAAGTACCCTGTCAAATGTCCTCTGTAGAGGATTTCAGCTGTCACAACTAATTTCAATTTCCCCCTGCGTTCCCCCCCCCAGATGTAGTGAGAAGGGACCCGGCTGAACCCCCTTCCCTTCCACTTACACCCACTCGCTCTTTTTATTTCTCATTACTGCTATTATTTCAAAACCAAATTTACATCATCAGTCTGTTGGTAGGAGTGTTTAAGGACTGGGGCTGGCATCTGCGGAAGGCTGGGGCAGGGGGGTTAGGTCCTTATACATCTCCCCTTCTCCTGCAGTACGTGCCTTTACCTGCACCGACAACCACCCCAGTCTCTGATTCCCATCATCCTCCTCACAGAACATCCACTGAGGAAAATTCACAGCCAGATCAAGCATGGAGTCTGAGGTTCCTCAGAAACCTGGTTCATGTGTGAAGAGAGCCACAAGGTTCCCCTCATTCCGGAGTCACCTTTTCTGTCTTTAGCTCACCAAATCTTATCATTTTCCTTTGTTTGTTTTCGCTTTTAAAGACAGGGTTTCTCTGAAATCCAATCATAAAAACCTGATCCCTAAATTCAAATTTCCAAAGCAGAACTATGAACCTCGTCTCTGCCTCCGAAGTGTTGGGGTTTCAGATGTGTCCCACCACATCTGGTTTTATGTGGTGCTAAGAGTAGAGCCTGGAAGTCTGTGTGTGTCGGGCAAGCATTTACCTGCCATGCCACATTGTCACTCCTAAATTGTTCTTTATAAGTTCCCTGAGTGGGATGGGTGACACCGGCTTGTAGTCCCAGCTACTAGGGTGGTTGAGGCAGGAGGATCCCAAGTTTAAGAACTGCTGGGGCAATTTAATGAGACCTTGTCTCAAAGTTTTTCTAAAACTGAGTTGGAGCTGGGTGGTTGTGGTACAGAGGCAGAGGGCAGAGGCAGGCAAATCTCCAGGAGTACCTTTGTTAGAGTATGGAAATGGGTGAAGGCCAGCGAGGTGGCTCAGTGGGTAAGTGATTGCCTCCAAGCCTGATGACTTGAAATTGATCCTGAGGATCCTTGTGGTGGGAGGAGAGAACGGACTGGTATAAGTGTGTGTGCCATGATGAGAGCACACCCCCGTCCACGCTCACCTCATACATGGTCAGGGTTTCCGTTGGATCAAACACCATGATCAAAAGCAACTTGGAATGGGAGGGGTTTATTTCATCCTTGTAGTTCATCATCCAGGACAGTCAGGGCAGGAACTGAAGGCAGGGATTGATGCAGAGACCGTGAATAAAGGCTGCTCACTGGCTTGCTCCTCCAGGCTTGCTCAACCTGGCTTCTTCTAGCACCCAGGACCACCTGCCCAGGGGATAACACCACCCACAGTGAGCTGGGCCTCCTACATCAATCATCAATCCAAAAAATGTCCCAAAGACTTGCTCACAGGCCAACCTATTGCTCTGGCTCCTCCCTTCTTCCTGTCGTGCCGGTGGAGGACTGCCCTCACAGAGCACTCTAAATGTACAGAAACCCTGTTCAGAGCTGGATGGAGGAGTCAGGCTTGCATGCACCTCAAGAAGGTGTTGTAAGATGGGGATTTATATGACAATGACATCACACTGAGGTTTCCAGAGAGGCGACACATCACTAAATAAGGTCTCTCATGGACAAGCCAGGGCTGGGTCCCTCTTCTTCCAGAATCCAGTATAGTTCTCAGAGAGCTTCTTGGTTGTCTGGGTTGTTCTAACAACCTTTCTAAAGGGCCCTGGAGAAGACAGGGAAGAGTTTAAAAAAGCCCATGAGCCATCTCCATGGAATCTGCACAGTGATGCTGTTACAGTGTGGTAAACTGGAGAACTCTGTTGCTCAGGCTGGGGTAGGCTGGGTAACCAAGGTCCTCTCAGCTTCCTGCATGACATTGTACAGAGAATGACTCCCATCTGCTAGACTTCTACTCTAACGTTCTACATGAACTAGCTCAAGGGTCAAAGGTGACAGGTACTGAGTGTCTTTATTTGACAGAAGGGAAAACTGAGGCATGGAGCAGTCACCTGGTCACCTAAGTCATAATGCTAGTAAAAGACAGACTCGGGAGCTGAACCCAGGAAGTTTAGACCAGAACATTCATTCTCCAATTCATTTTTGTCCCTGCATAACCAATGTAATGCTAACTTCTGGAGAAGCAGCATAGCCTGGTGGGTGTGACTGGAAGCCTGAGGCTTGGCTGTCCTTCCTTCACACCTGTTCTCACCTGAGACACTGGAAAGCTAACTGTTCCCATCAGTGACCCACCATGTATGGTTTTCAATGTTCTTCTTGTACTCTCAAACACCAGTGAACTACAGTTCCCAGACAGCCCTACAGGTGTGGTCCTGTGATTTGTATTAGCCAATAGAATACAACGAGGAAGTGGTGGCACCAGTTCTAGGCTTGCCTCCTAAAACTTCCTGTCCCTGGTCCCCAGTCTCTGGGCCCACAGATGACTGTGTGAAACAGATCCCTCACCTGGATGACTGCCTCCCACAGACTGGACAGCAGATGAGTTGTACTATGTGTGTTCATTAGCTTTTCTTCACTATGACAAGATACCTGATGAAAGGTCCTTAGAGAAGAAGGTTAGGTTCAGCTAGAGACATTACTTTTAGGCCCATGGGAAAACAGTGTTAATCCCACCAGGAAAGAGTAAGACCACTACCACATTTTTGAGCCAAATTTGAAGCAAGCTTTATTTTATTTGGGTGCACTGGAAATCTAGCCAGTGACTGCTTCCTAAAATGGGTTAAAGACATAGCTCTGAGCACACACACCTTTAATCCCAGCACTCAGGAGGCAGAGACAGGTGGATTTCTGTGAGTTTGAAGCCAGCCTGGTCTACAGAGCGAGTTCCAGAATAGGATATGCTCAGAGAGAGGGAGAGAGAAGCAGAGAGGGGAGGAAAGAGAGAGAGAGAGAGAAAAAAGAGAAAGAAAGAAAGAAAGAGAAAATTGCTGTGATCATGATGTCTCTTCACAGCAACAGAAATCCTAAGACACTTAAATTTTTTAAATCTTATTTATTTTTATCTAGTGTGCATTGATGTTATAGCTGCATGTTTGTCTGTATGACTGCATTGGATGCACTGGAGCTGGAGTTACAGACAGTTGTGAGCCACCATGTGGTTGCTGGGAATTGAACCCAGGACCTCTGGAAGAGAAACCAGTGCTCTTAACCACTGAATCATTTCAGCCATTTCTCCAGTCTCCACAGTGACTCTTAAAGAAAAACATTAAATTGGTGCTCTCTTACAGTTTCAGAGACTTAGTCCATTATCATCATGACAAGACATGGCAGTGTGCTAGCAGACATGGTACAGAAGGAGCTGAGAGTCCTACATCTTGATCTGCAGGCAACAGAAATCTGTGACACTGGGCATAGCTTGAGCATATAAGACCTCAAAGCCTGCCCCCCACACTGGCACACTTTCTCCAACAAGGCCACACCCACTACAACAAAGCCACAGCTCCAAATAGTTCCACTATCTATAGGGGCCATTGTAAGAATTCCTGGCACATAGCAGCCGGCCACAAGGTAAACCCAACAGAACACGCTGCATACAAAGGGCAACCCCTAGGCGTCCCTACATCCATCCTTGCCCACTTGCAGCCATTTTCTTTCAAACCACCACATAAAGTCTATATAGAAATAAACCGGGGCTGGAGAGATGGCTCAGTGGTTAAGAGCACC